>JAKTUW010000002.1:176175-354830 GCA_030556915.1 Wickerhamiella qilinensis
GTAGAGGAAGTCACGCGCGAGCAGGTGGAGCCGCGAAGCCTAGGCGGGAGCGCGCAGCATCGTGCGACGAACGAACGGGTCACGCCAGCCTACCTCCCAACTGTACTCTCGATAGCCCACCACCGGTGCCCGAGAAACACTTGGCCAACATCGACCGGCGGCTGTTCCGTAGGTGGCAGGCATGACGGAGAAACCTCGGGTGAAGCGGAGTATCCCCCGCATTGCGTATAATGATCCTCTCGGCGTCCTTCCCGAGTTCCGCCGGGACCTGCTGGCTCAGTTTCCGTTGCTGAACCTCCATTGGAATGCCAGCGATCGCCCGCTGCGAACGGTTCCATCTTTGGATATTGCCTTAGAAGCTCTTGATCCAGCAGCACCGCAACACCAACTTATGGGCCTCAGCGACTCCCCATTGGTTCAATTATTTTTTGTCGAGGCTGAAACTGTCGACGTGTACCGTGGAAAGGTCCGTAAGCTGGCCCAAGATTGGCGCAAACAGCTCAGCCACTCGCGAGACCCAACAGGCTGGCTCGTTGTGCACTATGTAGGCGGCGGGGGCAAGAAGCGCTCCAAGGCAGTATGGTCAAAAGTGAGCTCAGACTTTGAGGGGAACACGGTCCAGTTATACTTGGACGGCGATGCAGCATCAGCGCGTGAAGAGTGGGCTCGATTTACTTCGGCGCTCAAATTCCAAGTTTTGGAAGCATTCGGTGGTCGTGTGAAGGCCTATGAATCCGAGATCCGCAAACTGCAAGCTACCCGCGATGTCGTAGGCTGGAACTTTGGAACCCTCTTTGCCATGAAGGATAGCTTGGCTTGGTCGTTTGAGAAAATGAGTTTCTTGGAAGATGCCTTCCAAATATACTCGGAGCTACAAGGTATGGCTGACCAGTCAGTGTTTGTTGCTCCGGAGCCTGATTCAGTTGAGCTCCCGGCCTCGGTACTCACGCCTAATCGCGACGAGATTACCTCCAAAATGCTCACTCAGAAGGCGTCCCAATTCGACTTTTCACTCTATTTATTTTCACGTCAGCTCGTTCTTTTAATTTACATCTCGCAGGCGAGTACAGTGACTTCGGCGTCCCTGGCAGACAAGCATGTAACTCGAGCAGTTTATCGTGCATTCGAGTATCTTCCTATTCTTGTTCAACTTTTACTGGCAGAAAAAGTGGCTAAATCAAAGGTTTATGCTTGGATGAGCCGTACAGCACATGAGATCTACGAAGTGGCACAGGAGTTTGGGTCTCCGGCTGCTGTGCAAGGCAAAGGTGAGCTTCTCCTCCTCCAAAGAGACGCACTTCAGGCTCTCGCGTCTCCTATGGGCTTCCATGTTACAGGAATTACCAGCGATATAGATATGACGCACCACAAGCCCGACGAGCTACCTCAAGACTCAAACCTGAGAGCTTGGTTGGCGTCCCAAGGGACCTTTGAAAAGAGGTTCTTGGAGCTTACAAATGGAGCTATTGATCTGTTCAGAAGGTCCAATAGCCCTCGTTCTGTCAATAAGCTGACTGCGGAACTGGCATCCGTATATTTTAGCAAAAGTGACTATACGCGAACTGTCGAGTTGCTGAGTGAACTTCCAAAACATTACAGCGATCAGGGGTGGAAACCTGCATCTGTGCGTTTGCACTTTATGTATATTGAAAGTGCTAGGAAACTTGGTGATAAGCACAAAGTACTCGATATGTCCTGGAGTTTGCTAAATCTGCAAGCTCATCTGACTCCCGAACAGAGCGAGCGCTGCGTATCTTATATTGAAGAACTGGCCGGCATTCAAGCTAAAGAGGTCGATGCCAGCAAATGGTATGATGTCCTAGTGAACCCATGGATCAACGGTGACTCTGCGTATTACATTTCGGTTAGGCTAAGCCCAAAGTCTCGTGGCCGCAAGCTCTTCAAGTTTGAGCAGGGCATCCTGACTGCAGATATTATAAAAGACCATGGCCCTGCGCGCGAACCAATACTGTTCAAGTGTGTTAACTTTGAGGGCGAGTCTGCCCGCTTTTATACCAACAAATTTGTGGAAGGGACGCTTCGCATCCGGTCGCTGGTTCTATCATTCAAAAAGCAATCTGTATCAAAGCTTTTCTCGGGCAATGAGGTGCTTGTCCGCATGCACCCACTTGATGGTTGCCTTTGGGCCGATCTCTCTCTTTCTACATCATTCACTCTGAGCAAGCGAAATCTTGTACTTCAAATCTCAAGTCCAGCCCCTATCTCTGCTCGAGTGCGTTTCCAAGCCGTAGATGGTCTTCAAATTTTGGTGGAAAAACAAGAGTCCACTGGCCTTGAGAACTTCTCGTCAGCTATCGTTGAGGTTCCTGCTCTCAGTAGAGTGGACCTCTCACAGCCGACTGTGCTTGTCGTTATTGATTATAACGGTGGTGGTAGCTATGAGTTCTCGCGCACACTAGATATGTCGCTGTTTATCGACGTTCATTTAGACGAATACTTTCGTCGTGGCATCTTGTTCAGCCAGTATCTAATTAGCTGTACGTCTGGGCAGCCTGTGATACTACATAGAGGCGAATTGGATAGCGGCTCAGCTTTGACTGTTCAGGAGCCGATTATCTCTGAGAAATTTATCGCATTTGATGGCGCACCTGTATCGTACGTGTACGCTCTTACACCTAAGGCTGACGTGGACCTCACACATTCCCACCGCCAAAGCCAAGAACCAAAGCTTGCGCTTTCGCATCGCGCTGCGCGATGGGAATGCGAACACCTTATTTGGAAGGCCATTCTCCCTCTTTTGAGTGAAAACTCTAAGAAGTATACATCTATGATCAAGAAGGCCCTCCGAAAGCTGTATGTTGATGTCATTTCCTATGTCACCCAGCAAAGATTCCCTATCAATGTGGAAGAGATATGGGAAATTGTTGCTAGGGAGCTCGAAGGCATAAACATCTCTGTTCACGAGAGTATCCAGCAGAGCATAATGCGCCTGGGGCCAGAGATCAAATGTGACGATTATGAGGACTTTGCTGAGCTCACGCAGCGGTTAGAGATCACCGTTCCGAATCGTGGCCTCGACGCTGTCCAATTCGTCTCATTGGACCTTGACAAACAAGAGACCTACGTGGTAGGGCAACCCATTACTGCGCGGCTGAGAATCGATCCAGACTTTGCCTGGGCTAAAAGACAACTGGGGGCGCCTATCTTCCACTACGAAATCGAGCGCAACACGGAAGGATGGTCATTGAATGGGCAATACAAAGGCCAGTTCTCGGACTCGATTGATCTACCGATTGTGCTCATCCCTAACAGGCCAGGCAACCTAGATTTGCCATCAGTGTACATTGTTTCTCCCCCGGGTATGACTAGTCAGGTTGCGCGCCAATACGATGCTGAAAAAGTGCTTGTTGTTCCAGCTAGCAACAGGCTTGCCATTACATTTTAATGAGAACCCCTAAGCTTTTACGATAAATAGAACTATTTGTCCATGCATTATTTGGTCTTTTGCACAATTGCTTGAGCGAGACACTCTGCCGTCGGCTTCTCGGCCATAGCGTCAACATGAATGCCTTCTTCTATCAAGTACGTGTTTGTAGTCGGCCCTATAGCGGCAATTCTCACTGGAAATTTAATAGCTTTGATGAAGGCTGCCGCTGGGCCAGCACCACTAGGCGAGAAAAATACAAGCCAGTCACCGGGTCGCACAGTGGCATTCAGAGCTTGCGTGCAATCAAGAGCCTCCGTCCGATACACGACATGAGTGGATACAATGTGCCCCGAGTCTTTCAGCATATCTGGCATGATTTTTCTGTGGACCTCTCCAGCAAGGAAGAGGAATTTCTGAGGCGCAGCTTTTTGGGCAATTATCAATCTGGCAAGAGCCTCTCCGTTGCCTGATTCTGCACCATATACTCTAGTGAAACCCAATAACTCTAATCTCGCTGCCGTTGCAGGCCCAACGGTAAATATCGGAACGTTCACAAGCTCTGGATGAGCTCTTTCATCTAGAACCAGCTTCAGGACATCTACAGCTCGCTGGGATGTCACTATTAACCCGTCAAAGGAACCATGTAGCGCCTGTGCCAGGCCATTCACATTAACGGACACATAGCTCAGAATTGGAATGAAACTAGCACCCGAAAGAGATTCCTCGTACGGGTCTGGTCTGCCCAAATCCGAATCGTCGCTCTTATTTTTCAAGAGATGCACCCGCATGGGATAGGCAGGCACAGAGGTTTTGAACCAATGCCTGGGACCACAATGTAAGCATGGAACCAGGACAGTCGAGTTGAAGAGTGCCGGAAAAAAAAAAGAAAAGAAAAAAAGTCGGAGTCCTGAACGCTGCAGCTATGGACCTTATAGAATGGATGATTGGTAATAAAGTTCAGTTTTCGAGACGGCTCCAATTGCGACCGTCAAAACTGGGTGGGACGGGCGTCTTTGCTGTCAAGAATATCCCGCCCGAGAGCGTTGTGCTGCAAGTGCCAAAGTCGCTGATCCTTTCCCCCCGTACCTGTGGCATCGCTAACCTGATTGACGAGGCAGAGAATGATGATGTAGATCCACTACCTGATTTACTTGCTCTGGTAGCAGCCTATTTATTTGAGAAATCACAAGGAGCTCGCAGCCCGTGGTATCCTTTCATTCAATTTATTGAGAACGCTCCTCTCCCAGACGTACCCCGAGTTTGGCCAGATTCAGACAGGAATGTGCTGATAGGCACCGAAATCGAAGAACATGGTGGGCTGGATCAAGGAGGACTGGAACATGGTTTTAGGATCTTATCCGAACTATTTGCAAAAAACGAGCTGGGGACAATTAGCCCTGGGCAGTTCAAAGACTCGGTGGTGCGGGTGGGCAGTCGCGCATTCGTCGTTGACAATTACCATGGTGAAGCCCTTGTTCCTGGTGCTTGTCTCTTCAATCATTCTGACGAAGAATCTGTCCATTTTACAACTGAAGATTCTGTCTGTGATCTGTGCGGTAAGCTGTATTGCAGCTGCAGAGAGATAGAAGCCACAGAGCAAGATAGTGCTGAAAACGTACCCATGGAAGAAGACGAAAACATTCTGAGTGACAATAGCAGCAATTCTCGCGACATTGTAATGGACCATGGTAATGGTGGCGAACATGGCGATGGCAGTAATGACGAAGACGATGACGACGACGATGATGTGTGTGAAATGGTTGCTGTACGGACGATTCGCAGAGGTGACGAGGTCTTCAACACTTATGGGGGAGAGCATAATAGTGTACTACTCGCAAAATATGGTTTTGTGATTCCGGGCAACAAGCTCGAACGTGTCAGCGTAATAAACGAGGTGCGCACGTTCGCGAAGGTGCATTCGATCAGAGACCGGCTCAAATACTGGAAAACAAATTACAAGAGTCTACTTGGGCTTGATGAAGATGATGTCGAGGCCTGGCAGGACTCACTATATTTCGATCGCAATGGGATATCCCAAGGATTGTACCTACTGATGTCCATACTCACCATGCGTCCTCGCGCATTTTTCTTGCTGGAACGAACCCGCAGGCTGCGCCCTGATTCTGCAGCTGTGGACTCAACTCTTGCGGAGCTTTTCAGGATGCGGGACCGAACTATTGTCACGCAAATTGAAAACGTAGAATCGCAGAAGCTGAACGCTGCCCGCAAGTCCCTTGTCCTTGAGTTCCTGCGCACTCAGCAAAGCGTGATTCGCGAGCTGGCAAAGTAGAGCTGCTCTGCAGTGGCGATACGTGCGCTAGCGCTAAGCGCAAATCATCTGATTCGCATATTTATGATTCCTTATACGTATTACGATAACACCAAAATACGAAAATATTAGCAAATGCTGTCTCTACCGCTTAGAGATGCCCATGCGGATGGTGACATACTTCTGAGCAAGAACGCCGACAGCCAGACCCAGGCCGTCCTCAATCCAATCCAGAGCCCACACACGCGGATCCACAGCAGCGTCCTTGTACGTCTCTTCCGGTGCGTCGAGCCAATTTGCCCACTCCTCAGGAAAGGCCTGCGAGACCGTAGTGAGGTGCACATCGTTGGCGGGATCAGCCAAGTGCACAACAAAGCTGAGCGTGCCTTGGTCGACAATGTGCGTTTTAGCCACCTGCAGGTCATCCTGAGGAGTGATCACGGGCTGGATGGACAGAAATATTTCGGAAATATGCTGGGCTTCGAGCTTGTTCTTCTCAGGCTTATCCTCGGTGGGCTGTAGGCGCTTGAAATCCTCGATATTGGCCTTAGCCAGCTTCTCTCCGTTAGCCAGGGAGCCGCGCAGGGCATTGAGCTGACGCTGGATCTCAGACTCGGCGCCCGCCTTGTGCCGCTCTTTACCCTTCTGCACGATCATGTTGAGTTCACCACCGCCTTCGACCTGGTCCATAACGCGCTCAAAGACTGTGTGAATAATTCCGTCGATACTTGCGTAGCCCACCATGTCGTGGAAAATATGGGTGGTGAGCTGCTCGTGCCGGCTGATCGGCGGCACGATCTGGCGCAGGACAGAGGTAAATCTGGTTTGTAGCGAGTCGATATTAAACAGATTACTGCCCGCGCCAGCCTCGCCCGGCGCATGCTCGTGCTGGAGCTCCTTGACCCGCGCCTCGGCCTGTTTGTAGGCGCCCTGCGCCCGGTTGGCGGCGGTTGATGCAGCCGTTGTAGCAGAGTCCCAAATGCCGCCCTTGTTTTTGCTCCACCAGGACGAAAGCGACGCAATTGGATCAGGCATGGTAGCAGGGTCCCGTTGGCCGTCTTCACCGGTTTCGGCGGCCTTGCCTACGGCCGCGCGGGCGGCGGATTCCGTGGGCGAGCTCGCTCGCTTGGCCTCTGCACTAGCTTCGGCCACGTCATCCGCAATCTTTGCATCAGCCGCAGGCGTGGGGGTGGACGCTTTCCCTGGCGCCGCGCCTGCCGGCGTGCTCGACCGCTTGGGCGTGCCGGGCCGCGACTCGTTCTCCTTAGTTATTTCATCGAGAAAGCCGAGAATATCGCTGTTGGCGTCCTTTGTTTTTGGTTTGCGCGCTTTCTTGGGCTTGTCCTTCCCCTCTCTGGTCTCTTTGCCCTCCTTGGACTCGCTTTTGTCGATGCTTTCCAGTAGATCTAATACGTCGTCAGGCATGTGGGTGTGTTATAGGTAGGGCCGTGGTGATGCTCGAAGCACTCACTCCCTGTTCCTTAGCTTAGCGGGCTGAGCGTGACCGCCGGGTCAGCCCACCGTTGTGAGTACGCGACTCCCAAGCGTGGATATGCCACCCCAACCTGGGGGTATCATAGTCGGCTCTCAATCCTAGCCTTACACCTCTCCACAAGCCGCCAATATGCGCGTCCTTCCCCTGTTGGTAGCATTGGCACCCGTGCTTGCGGTCAAAGACTTTCTGTTTCGCAAATGCGATCAGAACCCGTTTTGCAACCGAAACAGGCATTATGCTCAGCAAGCGCTCGCTCCAGACTTTGTTTCGCCATATTCGCTCGACATGGAGAGCTTTGCGGCTGGGAAAGATAACACATTTTCTGTTGACCTTGTTAAAGATGTTAACGGAGTGCCAAAGCTTTTCCCGTTGTCAATTAGGGTTCTGGCCGACGACACGGTCCAGTTGGTTGTCGACGAAGAGGGCCGCAAACTCGCCTCGGACCTCGTGCGGGCAGACCGCTTTGATCCGGAGCCCCTCATGTTGGACCCCAATTTTCGGCCCTCTGCAGGTAAGGTTGATGTCACCAAAGCGCCAGACGGTTTCACTTTGCGTTTTGGAAACAAGCGTCAGAACCAGCTGGTGGTACGGGGCAGCCCATTCCTAGCCCGGATTCTCCATAACGGCGACGTCCAGCTGGAGCTGAACGGGCGCAGCCTCCTCAATATCGAGCACTTGCGTGTAAAAGATCAAAATGAAGATATCGAATGGGCACCCTACGAGTCGAGAACAGGTGCCTGGGCAGACTCCTTTGACGGTCGCACCGACACAAAGCTACGCGGTCCTGAGTCGGTGGCCCTAGATATTGGCTTTGTTGGGTATCGATACATTTACGGAATCCCAGAGCATGCTGATGGAATGGTGCTGCAGGACACGCACGGTGCAGCTGAATCTGGCCATAAGGATCCATACCGGTTGTTTAATGTTGACATCTTCGAATATGAGACCAATAGCCCGCTCCCATTGTACGGTTCTATCCCCTTCATCCTGGGCCAGAGGCAGGGTTCCTCGGTAGGCGCCCTATGGCTCAATGCAGCTGACACTTACGTGGATATTGAGAGAAGCGACAGGCAGGCAAATACCCACTGGATCTCTGAGGCTGGTAAGCTGAACTTGTTCATGTTTGTGGGAAATAAACCTAGCGACGTTCTTAATGCGTATGGGCGCCTCACGGGTATGCAGACGCTCCCTCAACAGTTTGCTATTGGTTACCATCAGTGCCGCTGGAACTACAATTCTGCAGAGGACGTGCTAGACGTTAATGCCCAATTTGATGCGCATGATATTCCCTACGATGTTATCTGGCTAGATGTGGAATACACTATTCGCAAAAAGTACTTTACGTGGAACAAAGACCAGTTCCCGGAACCCGAGGAAATGATGAAACAGCTGGACACCCATCGTCGCAAGTTGGTCACTATCATTGATCCACATATCAAGGCTGAGGATGGCTATTATGTGTACGATGGCCTAACCAAGCAGAGCTTGGCAGTACGCAATTCACAAGGCCAACCATTCCATGGCCATTGCTGGCCAGGTGAATCGGTTTGGATTGACTCGATGGATCCCAAAAGCTGGCAATACTGGCGTGAATTATTTGAGAAAGGTGATGAGCTTGGTGGGTTTGCGGATAACCTCCACATATGGAACGATATGAATGAGCCATCCGTGTTTGATGGTCCAGAGACGTCGGGATATAAAGACATGGTCCACTACGGTGGTTGGGAGCACCGCGATGTACACAATTACTGGGGCATGACGTTTGTCAATAGCACCTACGATGCACTGATGGCCCGGTATGACGGCAAACAACGGCCGTTCATTCTCACACGGTCCTACTTTGCAGGTTCGCAGCGCTTGGGGGCCATGTGGACTGGTGATAATCAAGCATCATGGCCATATCTCAAGATTGCGGGACCAATGATTCTGACGCAGGGCATTGCTGGCTTTCCTTACGCTGGTGCTGATGTGGGCGGGTTCTTTGGCAATCCCGATCCGGAGTTACTGACTCGGTGGTATCAGGCAGGTGCATTTTATCCGTTCTTCCGTGCCCATGCTCATATTGATTCACGCCGCCGTGAGCCATACCTCATCGCCGAGCCATATCGTGACGTGATCATAGACGCTATTCGTCTACGCTACCAGCTCCTGCCAACATTTTATACGGCATTTTGGGAAGCCTCTCAGACATTGGCTCCTATTATGCGGCCTATGTTTTTTGAGCTGCCTAGTGACGACACAACATATGGCAATGATGAACAATTCTTCATTGGTAATTCCCTACTCGTACGTCCCGTCACCGACCCAGGCGTGGAGGAAGTGGAGCTGTATATTCCAGGCGACAACGTTTACTACGACTACTGGACTGGTAAGGCGCTTTACGGGCCAAATTTCAAAAAGACGCCGGTGTCTTTAGACTCTATTCCGATGTTTGCGCGCGGTGGCACTATCCACGTACGCCGCGACCGTCCACGTCGGTCTGCCGAACTCATGGCAAATGATCCTTACACGTTGGTCGTGGCTGTGGGTAAGGATGGTAAGGCCTCCGGAAAGCTTTACGCTGATGATGGTAAGTCTTTTGACTATGCACGTGGGGATTACGTCCTCGCAGAGTTCGATTTTAGCGGGGGGAAGCTGGTGAACACAGTGGCCCATGCTGGTCAAGGCGCATTCAAGGACATCCCTGTAGAGCGCATCATTATTCTTGGTGGTTCTGGTAGTACCGCAGTTACTAATGGTGGGGCCAAACTTGAGGTATTGCCGACTGCTGGGGGCATTATCATCCGCAACCCGCGCTTGGCCATCGGTGAGCCTTGGGCGGTAACCATCGGCGGGCCTGCACTGGTTAAGCAGGATTGATTTTGCTAAGCTAAAGCACCGAACGAAGGGCGTCCGGCCATTGAGTAACTAAAAAGAAATACATTATACGTAATACAGTTCTGAAGTTCTGAGTTTCAACTTTTGATAAGTGTCCACGGAACCAAAATGCACAATCGAATGAGTATAGAACCGGTACTTGTGAGACAAGCGGGATACAAGGGGGAGTTTACCCTCTACATTTCTACACCCATTTACACTGGACTATTAGAATTCTACTCCTCGATGTAGCCTACTATGTCTGCGAAGACTCGCTCACTACACTCCTACAAGAGTGCTAGGGTTTGGTGCTCGTGGACCTAAGCGGCTGTCGTTCCCAAATTCACCGCAGCTACGGATTGGGCTGTGTGCGCTTACATGACACTCCTGGACGATAAATACATCGGCCTAGGCCTGGCGATATCGTCGTCGGTGGCCATTGGCACATCGTTTATTATCACTAAAAAGGGCCTGATTGCGGCTCAGCGTTCAGGCTTTAGCGGCGAAGGCTATGAGTACCTCAGGAACCCCCTGTGGTGGGCCGGAATCGGCACCATGGCGATTGGCGAGATCGCCAACTTTGCCGCCTACACATTTGCCCCTGCCATTTTGGTGACTCCTCTTGGCGCTCTCAGTGTGATCATTGGCGCTGTGCTGGCTGCTGTGTTTTTGAAGGAGGAACTCGGCATTCTAGGCAAACTCGGCTGTGCTATTTGCTTGGTTGGTTCTCTCATCATTATTCTGCACGCGCCGCCAGATAAGGAAGTAGAGACTGTTGATGAAATTTTGCATCTCGCCATGCGCCCGGCCATCATGATCTATATTATTGCCGTCATCATCTTCAGTGTGTACATGATCTACAAGGTGGCTCCTCGTTATGGCAGAACGATGCCCATGGTCTACGTGTCCATCTGTAGCAGTGTGGGCTCGCTCAGTGTGATGTCAATCAAAGCTTTTGGTATTGCCCTAAAGTTGACGTTTGGAGGTAATAACCAGTTCACTCACCCTAGCACCTACGTGTTTCTCCTGGTCACGGCCTCATGCATCCTAGTACAAATGAACTACTTCAACAAGGCCCTTGATCAGTTTGATACGTCGATTGTCAACCCTCTGTATTATGTGACTTTCACGACGTGCACTCTTGTCGCATCTTTTCTGCTGTTCGGAGGTTTCAACACGACCAATGCCGTGAGCACATTGTCGCTTATTGCCGGGTTCGTCATTATATTTATGGGCGTCTACCTACTGAACGTCTCCCGCAGCGAAGACATTCGATTTCTTCTTCCCTCCAAGTCCTTGGAGGGCATGCCAATGGACAACACCGTTGCTGGATTAGGCACAAGACGCAGTATCCAGCTGCACCGTCGATCGGGATCGCGAGCAGGCGACTGGGAACTGGAGGAAACGTACGGGCTGAGCTCGCTGGACGAGCCACGCGACCGAAGCCGCGATGCCCGCGACCGCAGCCATGATGAGGCGATCCCATTGCGCGAGAATCGCGAGCATGGCGCGTAGGCAGCTGTAGCTCTTCTAGACCGTTGGCCACTGATCGTGTACTGGAGCCGTGAAGGACTAGTACAATACAGACTATATGCGAGGGTCTAAATATCATCAATGTTGAGGTTGTCATCGTCATCGTCCGAGTCATCGTCGTTATCAAACTCGACGTTGCACTCCTCGTCACTGCCAAACTTGTCTTCTGAGATCAGTGTGTTCTCAGGCAGCTCGCCTTGGGCCTTGAGAGCGCGCGCCTCATCAGGATGGTACTTGAGGATGACATCGGCCTGCTCCGGCTGGAACTCGCGCAGCGAAATCAGCACAATGTCGCCCTGAGACACCCAAACCTTCTTGCGCATCTTACCGCGGATGTGAGCGTGTCGAGTCTCGCCGTCAAAGCACGCGACCTCGACACGGCCGGAGCCCAGCATCTTGGTGACCTGCGCATATTCCTGATTCTCGTCACGGAGAACCAGCTCGCGTTTGAAGCCCGCATCATTCTTTCCGCGGCGTCTATTTTTGCCTCCCTTTCCTTTGGATTTGGGCATGGTGATGAAAAGTTTGTCATCCCACTCATTTTGGGAGTGGCCATCGTTGCGCGCGCGCCCTTGCCGTGAGAGCTTGCTTTGTGGGAGGACCGGAAGCAGCGTCTGGCCACTGTCATCATTCTAGGTGAACGCGGTGCCAGTGTCAGGTTAGGTGGGCCTGAGAACTCTATCGGATTTTCCTCCAAAGGGCATACAGCTTGTGCCATTAAAACAAGAATGTAATTATAAATTTAGTGGAGATTTATTAACCTTTTATATTCACGTAGTCGCTCGCTCGCGCTTTTGATCAAATCTCGTCACGGATACTGTAGCGCATTTTCGAGCTACGAATCTTGTTTAACGTGTGTACTGGGGGACTAGCAGCCACACTGCAAGCAAAATGCTCTACTAGTCAGCTGATGAAACAGTAAGTGAATTACAATCCAAAAAGAGAGCGGGGAATCATCTTTGAGTGTTGGAATAAGGCCGCGGATACTAGACCATGTTAATTCCCGAAACTTATAAGGTGCTTCAGCGAAACAGGCTCACCGTACTGTCGGTGCTTTGGTATTCCAGTCACCTTTGCCAGCTGGCCGTCCCAAGCTTGAGTTTGTCAGATGGACACGTTCGAGGCTCAGCGGCGCCTTACGGAAATCCTGGCGAAGCTGAACGCTTCGTCAAAGTCCGTCGAAATCGGGCTCCAGTTTCTGTTGCGGCACCAAGACATTCTTGCAGACCTTTACCGGTTCACACTGGACTGCCTGGGCAGTCCCCAGACGTCTCTGCGCACGCGGGTCAACATTGCCTTCTTCCTCGATTATCTGTGCAGCCCCGCGGGCCGGCGACTGCCGCAGATTCGCGGCTGGGTGGCGCGCGATGTGCAGCTCATCATTGACCGTACGCTGCCACCGGCTCTTCCGGCCCTGGCCAACGTCCACTCGCTTGAGCAGCTGCTCGATAACTTTTCCCGGTCGGGGGTGCTGGACGCCGCCGGGGCCGACGGGGCACGACAATACCTGGCTGCGCGTGCGAACCAGGTGCGCGAGTACGGCGAACCGGAGGCACCGGTCAAGCTGACCCGCGAGGAGATCCGCCGGCGCATGGACGAGGACCGCGAGCGCACCAAGAAAGTGAAGGAAGCACTGTGGACGACCGATCTGGCCAGTGGAGCCGAGTTCGACAACATGTGGCAAGCTACCACGGGTCTCACAGCACTGGACCGTGAGACCATAGCCGAAGACAATACCATAGCTCGGGACTCGCGAAGGTGGTAACACTACCGCTGGACGAACTCCATTGCGCGCGCGGTTGTACCATGTGCGTAAGGGCTGGAATGTATCTCCTGCCGTCGATTAATGCATTTAATTTAAATCTTGAAGCAAGAAGAGCCATAACGAATATGCACACACATACACACACACCAAAGGAGCGGTCCACTTGAAGCTGGCTGGCAGGGCTAGCGGGCGGAAGAATGCAGGCATGTTTTAATTGACTGGCATATCTTACTTGTCTTCATGATCCTAGATAAAAACGTTACGAGGTGGACAGTGAACGCTGCCTTAAATAAATACACAAGAGGCTTGGGAGGTGGCCCGGCATTGAGTCAAAACAGAAACTCGCCCTTGAGAATGCGCTCCTCGTCGATGGTAGGGACCCGAGACAGGTTGCCGCGCAGCGCGCTGCTCATAGAAGCGGAACGAACGTGACCCATGGGCTTGGTGGGTGTTGTTTCTGCCGACGATGACAAGTCGTCAATTGCCGAGGACGAGGAACGGGTGCTAGATGTGGACGCTGAGCGCGCCCGCACGCCGTTGGCAGGGGAGGCCAGAGGGGACGGCGGCGCAAAGCCGGCAGTGACTCCCGGAGGCGAGCCTACCACGCCAACCAGAGGGCGAAACTCGGAGTTCCAGCCAAAGCTGAGGCTCCGAGGCTTCCGTCGAGCGAGATCTGTGTTGAGCGGAGGGGGGATGGGGCGCTCGCCTGTCATGCTGTGTGGGGGAAAGCTAGCTAGAGATGTGTAAGTGAACTGGTTCCGACGGAGAAGGTGGAGTCCAATGTTTGGTATAGGCTCTGTTACAAGACAAGAGAGGCTGTGGTTCTCGCACGGCCGTCAGTGGCACTATCAATCAATATACACTCGTGTGACCAAGATGCCCACTCTCCACGGCGTTCAAGCCAGATTTATACGTGCGGGGCCAAGTCGGGGTGATCTGCGGCGGTTAGGGCCAGGTCACCAGGGGGCCTTGCCACATGCATAAGATTTGAAAGCCTGCAGGAATTTTGTGGGGTGGTGCAGGAGGGGCAGGCGATACTTGCACCTGCAGGCCGACGCTTGCTGGGGCGGATATCGCTGGGTGCGCCCCCACCGTGCAACGCGCCCGACCTTGAGAGGCGGCCAAAACTGATGCATATCGTACAGCTGGCCCTCGCTGAATCGTGGGGCGAGACTCAATATGTGACCGACGCGTCGGGTGGGGTGGCAGCCCCTCACAAAACTCAATCAAGCAGGCCGTGCAGGGCCGATGACCCCGCGAGCTCTGTGGAGCCCGCGCCCGTAGGCATTTCTTACCGGGCGCCCCGCTGGGCTGCGGGCGGGCGGATAGTTGCAACTTGCGCCACCGTGGCGAAGCATTTCACGTGTCCCGGTAGCTGCATTCTATGACTTACATGCGACCGTTTGCTCGGCCGCCTCGTAGGCTCAGCTTAGCGAAGCTAGGCCAGACGCCGATAAGCCGAAGTGGACTGAGGGCAGCACGCGCTGGCCCTGCGTAGGCTATGCTGCTTGCATTGCGTGCGTGCGTGTACCCTAACCCAAGCTGCGGCTGGATAACGACGCACCTTACAGTATCCACGTCTGTTATTACAGCCCGCCAAGTTGCCGCATGTGCTTGGGTGTGTGCACAGTGAACCTTAACCCCCGACACCTTTGCTAAAGGTTCCAAAGGGGACATTATAGAACATTGATTCTAAACACAAGCCGCCTGATGATGCCCATTCCTGCTCACGCGTAATATTATATATGTGACCACGTGGGACGTAGCTTTTGCCGGGCCCCTTGAATAACGTCACACTCCTGACCCTGTTTCACTTTCAAAGCATAAACCCTCAGATGGCGTCATAGATGGCAGAGCAGCAGCCCAAGCTTGAGCTCTGGGACAGCGATTGCGCGCATTCAGAATTCAGTAGGACTTCCTATAGCGAGATTTTGCCCTAGCAGCTGAGGCCAGATCTAGCTTGAGTTTTCTTTTTCATTTTTTTCTTCCCACCAAGCGGGGTTGCATCAGCCCGCATCTGTTCGAGCCAATATCATCAATCGTAGGACCTGCAGGTGATCCAATTAACCGGGTCACGAGCCACACTACCCACTTGGGCCACTCGCAACCCCGGGCTGCTGCCAGCCCTAGTCCTTCCAAGCCTTGCCTGTGTGCAGTCGACAATCTCACAATTGATCTTTAATTCGCACGCAACTAGTGCATACCATAAAGCACCTATTATCATAATAGCCTCTTGACTTTTCTATATTTAAACCGCTAAATTGTTTTACGCTTCGCTGATGCGCTCTAGCAGTGTAAGCAGAGCGTTGATGCCTTCAACACTGCTCTGGGCAAGGGTCTGATGTTTGCCCAGGACGATAGTAACGAGTTTCCTTATTTTGCCATTTAACTGGAGCGCATCAAGATAGGTGTGGATAATTTCATCTGAATCTAGGGCAACCTGCTGATGTGCAACAAGGACAAAGCTGAGCGTTTGGTTGTGGCGCGCGAAAAGCTGTTGCTGCATGCGCGCCTGCAGGCTCATAATCTGGGAAGTGTAGATGATCAGCCGGAGGCCCTCCAGATGGCTGCGCACGCCGTGCTTTGAAAATGCATCGTCAACAACGCTAATATACTCGCCAACCATGGCAAGAACTCGCTCTTCATCGGTATCGCTGGATGGTGGCAGGAAATCAATTTCGATGGTAGTCTCATGCCACCGGACGTTATCAACAGGTAGACGGTCACTCATCTTGGCCAGAATGGGCTTGATTTCCCTTTGCCATTCTTGATTCAGTTCTAATGTGATCTCAGCCCATTCATCGGAGTCAACATAGCGTAAATACTTGCCCGATTCAGCTATGAGACCAATGCCAGGCAACTGGCGAAAAAGTCGCTCCATGTAGGCCACAGACTCGCTACTAGCCACGTAAACAATATTTCTTGGGTCATTGATCAGCCGATGTAAGACAAAGATAAGCCTTGAGGCGTAATAAGGAGCTGAGTTAGTGGTTGGTGGGAGGGTGCCTAGGCCAGGCAGCTTGCGACTAGGTGTAGACTCCTGCAACACTGACGAGCCGTCTCGGCTACTTTGGCGAGATAGAGGCGGTGGTAGCGCCAACAGATCCGTGCGAGGTTCTTTGGGTGAAGAGCCAGAATTGCCAGGACCGGTAGATTGGCGTCCTTCAGCAGCAATATCTCGCACAGGTGTCAGTTCGGTTTGCATTCGCACTTGTGCCTCAAGTTGCACATCAGACTGCTTGGCGTGCGTGGGAATGTCAAACAAAATTAAACGCCTCCCATCGAGTGTGTTCTTAATGTCGTGATACGCTTGGGAGATTGCAGGGATATTTGGTTGACGTGTCTGCCTCATTTGGTCGTCACGCCAAGCTACATCAAGTTCTTCACTCAGAACAGAGATCCATGTCACGCAAGTGTGGTGCACAACGGTATTCTTGAGGGCCTTGTGGCGCTCTGCACGCTCATCCGCGTCCATGATCACCGCATCGTGAAACGCTTCTGCCAGGCGCTTTTTATCCCACGGATTCACTAGTAGAGCGTCATCACCTAGCACAGAAGCAGAGCCAGTAAACTCACTGAGAATTACGGGCCCTTTTCGCAAATGATCATTGCAATAAATAAATTCGTGGCAAGTCAAATTCATGCCTTCGCGAAGAGACGTCACAGCAAACGCGTCGGCTTCAGAGATAAGAGCGATATATTGTTCAAAGACGATATCCTGGCGAAGGAGGACAACTGGCTGAATTCCGGCAGTTAGATCGTACTTCGAGTTGATATTTTCTGCAATGGTTGCCAGCTCGGCTTCAATTTCGGAGCCGGGCGTGGACAGCAGCACTTGGATAAGTACCACTTCAGAGGCCAGTTCTGGATGTTCCTCCAAAAACATACCGAAAGCTTGAAGTTTGTGCCGCAAGCCCTTGATTCCATCAACTTTATCGCGAGCACCAATAATTTTGGCCGTGGGCCAACGGTCCCGAATGATTTTGCGGTGCTTCTGTACGGTTGTACTTGTCAGAACGCTATCCAACCGTTCAGGGTCAATGCCGATAGGGCAGTCCATGACTCGGACATCGCGGTCGGGAGTATGGATATGCGTAGGCGAAGTATCCAAGGCAAGAATGCGGGATGCTGTCATAAGAAAGTGCTGAGTGTATTCTGTATTCTGGAAGCCAATAAAGTTCGCTGCCAGCAAGCCCTTGAGCAAGTCAGCGCGATAGGCTAAACAGCGAAACACTTCTGAGGTAGGGAAAGCAATATGCATGAAGAACCCAATGCGTGCGTTCGGCAACTGCTGGCGAACCATAGCTGGCACGAGCATCAGGTGGTAATCGTGGATCCAAATAGTGTCATCGGACTTATATTGGGCCACCAATGCATCAGCCACTGCTTGGTTGAGCTTTGTGTAGTAGCCCCACGAGCTCTCCTCATAAGATCTGGCTCGAGGAATATCGGGCATTTGTCCATGAAATGTCGGCCACAAAAATTCCTTACAGTACTCATTATAGTGCCCGGTAAACTCTGCATCTGTGACGTAGACAACATTGCAGTGCCTTTTATGGAGTAACTCTGAAGTTCGGGCTCGCACATCCGGCCCCATAGAATCCGTGGGAATGCCAAGCAGGCCCACCCAGCGGGGTTGCTCGATGGTGCCTACAGACACGGAGCGAGAAATTGCATTATACAGACCGCCATTACCGGCCGGCTGAGGCACAACAGAATAGGATCGCTGCACACGGTCGGCATAGCTTGATTGACTTAAAGTGCGCCTGCGGTTACGCTGCTTCGATAGCTGCTCTTTGCCTGCGCCGACAGCGCCAGCTGCAGCTGCGAGCCTGTTCGCCAAGGCATGCTCGGAGCGCGAAACTTGTTGGTCCGTGGGCGGCTTGATAGACCTATCCAACTGCTCAGGGGCCGGCTTCTTTCGCGGAAGATACGATGGAGGAACGACGGTGTTGACAACAACCGATTCTTTGACGGCGCGGGGGCGTCGAGGCTCGACAATTGACCTCTGTGGGTTCAATGGCGGTGATGGGGAGTCGCCACTCTGCTTGCGCGGGGTGCTGGCAAAGTCAAAGGGAACATGGAGGCCCTCCTGACGATTGGGCACAAGTTCTGCGGTCTGTGGGGGCGGTGGGCGAATCAATCGGACACGGCGCGCATCATCCTGCTCCTCCATTGGTGGATCATTGGGTATGTGCTGTTCAGTCTCAAATTCGAGAGTGTACGGGAGGTACAGCGCAGCGACCAACAGGACCATGATCGAGTCGGGCAAGCAGATTGCGGATCGCTGGGCGAGTCAGGTCAGGTGGAAACGCAGGACAACGGCGGCGGCGGTCGTCTAGTGCTGGGAGCGAGGGAAACTAGAAACTTGCAGTAAACTAGTCAGCCCGCGTTGTGGGAGCTGGGAAGAATAATGCCGCAAAATTGGGGCGTACGGCCATAAAGTCTGCACTAGCAACCAAATTGCGGAAGGACACAGTATTATTCGCACAATATACTGAAGGCAGCGGAATTGTCGTTGTCGGATGAAGTAACGCTTGGAAGATGTGCCAAGTCAACGGCCGAATGCCAACAACTGCCACCGGCTGGCGGCAAGGCTAGAACTGCATGCACTCGGGTGCATGACCATCCAGGCAGCTGCATTCACTTGACAAGCGAGGTTATCAAGCGGCAACAAGGATCACCCCAATTTGTTTACAACGGAGACCACAGTATCGATTCACTCAATTCAATAGTCACCATTCATCCCTCAGTGAGCTTATCACGTTCTCTGATCCTGCGTTGTGTCCTATTCGGAGGCATTGTGGGGTCGTTCGTGCAGCGCTAGCGCGCGTAAGCGGGCCTGCCTCCCTGCTAATCTGCCGCTACCTTAACGGCGACCTGGCTGAGTCAGCTGGTTCATGCAGGAGCTGCACGGGGCCTATTAGCCAGTCTCACTCTCTTTTTTCACCCTCTTGTTTGCCTACGGGCAAAATTCCCATAATCTTTTCCCGATCCTCCTCTCCTGGAGAATATATCCCGCTTGAAGACTTCGCGCAACGCTCTCGTCCTCGCGGTCTCATGAAGTTCTCCTCCTCGCTGGAGTTCAACTCCGTGCCGGAATGGCGATCCTACTATATCGACTATGAGTCGCTCAAAAAACGGATTTACAGCCTTGAACGCGCCGCTGCAGTGCGGCCGTCTGCGGCTGCGCACGAACCGGAAGCAGCAAACCTTATTTCGGAGGACCCGGTGCCCATATTCGTCCAAGCACTTGACGCAGAAATCCATAAGATCGACTCTTTTTACAAGGAGACCGTGTCCAAGCTCTTTGACCAGGATGATCGTGTACATGACAACATAGAGCGGGGGCTAGATGAAGTTGGCGAGGTGGGCGATGTTTCGCTAGTCCACTCTGAGCCATCATCGGAGGACGAAGCGGACCTTGCGGCACCTGTAGTCCCGCAGGTTCACTCAAGTCCTCGGCGGCGGCGGCGAACTTCTTCGGTGTCTGCGAATGGCAATACTCGAGCTCCTAAAATCACCTACCGGCAAATCCAATTGAAGCGTGAGCTGATAAGTGATTATGTTGCGCTGCAGGAGCTGGTGTCTTATGTCGAGCTTAACAAGACTGGTTTCCGCAAAATTATCAAAAAGTTCGATAAGACGCTGGGGACGACTTTGCTCCGTGACTATACGAATCGCACAATCAAGTCCGTGTATGTCTTTTCGGAAGTAGCAGCCCATGAGCTGAAGGACCGCATAGAGCGCGTCATTGATGAGTACACTCGCGTGGTTGATGTGCCCGACCGGGATGAGGCAGGCACGGAACTCAAAGGCTATCTCCGTGAGCATGTTGTCTGGGAACGAAACACTGTTTGGCGTGACATGATCTCTTTGGAACGTCAAACGCACGGGGTTGGCCAAGGTCAGAATATGGGCGACAAAGCCTCTCCTCGAGGTTCTGAGCCAGCAACTATTCTGGGACTCCCCATGCCGCGTTTGGTTGGAAGGTGGATTCCCGTAATCCGTGTTGTGGCTATATTGTTCTTGGGGCTGATGCTTGTTTTGTTCCCCGTTCTCGAATCGCAGCCCCAAGCAAACTGCTTTGCTATTATTGTAGTCGCTTCTTTGTTGTGGGCTACTGAGGCTCTACCACTATTTGTGACGTCCCTCCTGGTTCCTCTGCTTGTTGTTTTGCTACGTGTTCCCGTGAATAAGAAGGGTAAGCCGCTTTCGGCGAAAAAGGCCTCTGAGTTTGTGTTTGCGAAGATGTGGTCACCCGTAATAACCGTACTCCTTGGCGGATTTACTCTTGCTGCAGCTCTTTCAAAGTACAATATTGCCAAAATGCTGGCCACCATGATCCTGGCTCGCTCAGGGTCAAATCCTCGCATCCTTGTGCTTGTGCTTATGTTTGTTGCCGCCTTCATGTGTATGTGGATTAGCAACGTGGCAGCACCAGTTCTTCTGTTTTCAGTTGCCCAACCTCTTCTCCGCACTTTGCCCACAGGCGATCCTTTTGGCAAAGCTATTATCTTAGGTATTGCTTTGGCTTCCAATGTAGGAGGGATGATATCTCCTATCGCAAGCCCCCAGAATATCATTGCTCTGCAAAATATGAAGCCGGAACCTTCATGGGGCGAGTGGTTCTCAGTGGCTATTCCAGTCAGTATCATATCGATTTTGTGTCTCTGGGTAATGCTCGTGATTACCTTTCCAATGAGCTCGGCCACTACGGCAATTGGACATGTTCGTGGATCCAGTGACAAGTTCTCTAAGGTTCATTACTATATCTTGGCCGTGACAGCTTTGACGATTGGACTTTGGTGCTTTTCTCATACCCTAGAACCGTATTTTGGAGATATGGGTGTGCTTGCATTTTTCCCAATTGTGCTCTTATTTGGACCCGGAATTCTCTCTGCTGCCGACTTTAACAATTTCTTATGGACAATTATTGCTCTCGCTATGGGCGGTATTACTCTTGGCAAAGCTGTTGAATCCTGTGGCCTTCTCCATACTGTTGCTGTAGCGGTGCAGGCTCAGGTAGAAGGCCTGGGCCTGTTTGCCGTATGTGCTGTATTTGGCCTCTTGATCCTTATCATCGCATCCTTCATCTCCCACACCGTCGCCGCGCTTATTGTCCTCCCGCTGGTGAGGTCAATTGGTGAGCAAATGAATGACCCCCATCCGCGCGTGGTTGTGATGTTATCCGCGCTTCTTTGCTCTGCAGCCATGGCACTACCAACCTCCGGATTCCCAAATGTGGCTGCAATTTGCATGACGAACGAATTCGGACAACCTTACCTCACTGTTGGAGACTTCATCACGCGCGGCGTTCCAGGTTCATTGATTGTATACCTCGTCGTCATCTCGGTAGGATATCTCCTGATGAAGTTTGTAGGTTATTGAGATAGAATTATAACTTATATTGCATTCAAACTAGCTATAAACGCTCTTACAAAAATCTGAGTCTGAACGAATCTGCCCTTAACTAGGTTCCGTAATACCGTGCGTCCAGATCCATAATGACAATGGTTGGGCTCAGCTTGCCGACAACGACCGTCACTTCAGGAAAAGCGGCATGTATTCTGCGGAGGCCAATCTCCGAAGAGATATATGCAATATATGTGATATCAGACTGACGGATCCCATGATCTACTAGGACGGCGATAGCCATGACTGCGGCAGCTCCAGAGAGAATCTGACTATCCGTGATGAACACCCTGTAATGAACACCGTCAGATTGCGGCCGATCTATAGCGGGAGGGAATCGGCGCGTATGGAGCTTTGGCTCTCCAGTCACCGAGTCGCTTTGAATGAGTATACGGCCAAGAAGAATAGTTGGGACGGATGCTTTGAGGGCAGTTTCGAAGCACTCGCCACCGCGAATCATTGTCACTGCGCACACTTTATCAAAGGGCAGCTGCACGCCATTGAAAACATTACCAACTGGAGTTGTGACAGATTTTTTTGGGGCATCGCTCACAAAAGTTCTTTCTAGAGCCAAAGTAATGAGCATATCGGCTATGCGGTTGAAATAGAAGACAAAGTCACTTCTCGTAGTCTCTCTATCAAGCAGAATAGTGTGGATGCCCTGGACTTGCCTAGTTGACGGCAAGATGTAGGCAATTTTATTCAATGCGAGCGCTCGCTCGCCCCCATGGCCAAGCTCTTCCAGATCTTTTAGATGTTGCTGACTCTTGACCTGCAAGCGGCGCTGTAAATGACTTAGAAGCATACGGATAGCCACCTTGTTCTCAATTCCATGAGGGATTAGCATATCGGAGACTCGAGCCGTCGGTGCAATGTGGGCAAGAAAATTCGGCTTCACGAATCGGTCCCATTGTATAATGCTCAGCTTGAGCTCGCGACCTCGAAACAGTATGTCACGGTGCAATCTCCGAGCCATGCAGACATCAAGGTCCTCTTGAACAAATATTTTCAAGTCCAGCATATTCAAAATCCGCTTGTCGTACAGTGTATATATACCTTCGACGATCACCACATTAGCACCGTATATAGTGATGGTTTGATCTGTTCGTGAGTGCGTCTTGAACGAATATATTGGAACTTCAGTCTTTTTTCCGGCCCGCAGACTTGTGAGCACATCATAAAGAAGATCAAAGTCTAAAGACTCAGGGGCATCAAAATCAAGCTCGCTGCGGTACGCTAATTTCCTGTCCTCATCGTTGAGCTGGCGGTAGAAGTTGTCCATGGATAAGAGCACAGACCATGGCACATTCAATTTTCGGATTAGCTCAGTCGTGATAGACGTCTTACCACTGCCAGATGAGCCTGCAACCCCGATAAAATATGGTTCTTTCCAGGGCGGTATGTACTTCATACCTGAGCCCAGTTGATGCTACCTCGCAGAACAATTATATCAGCTAGACCTGCATTAAGATGCTGCATGCGGTCCTCGGCCTAGCCGATGGGCCGCGGGCAGGTCGAGCGCAGTCCCTATAGCATGTATAAACATTCAGACTAAGGGCCTAATTTTTAGATTGTAATTGTTTATCCATTAGAGCGTTCACGATTACCAGCTGGGTACCTTCATGGTCCCATGCTCAGCCAAGTGCGTATGCATCTTGAAGACGGCTGAAAGCATCTGCGGTTCATGGAGGCTCTTAGTTTTACGACAATAGTTTTCGGCATGCTCGATATAGTCCATGAGCATGTCCCGATAGTCAGGGTGGGCGCAGGTTTTCACGATTACGCGCGACCGCTCTCGGGGAGCCAAGCCTCGCAAGTCAGCTAGTCCCTGGTCAGTAACTATGACGTCCAGGTCATGCTCGGTTTGGTCTATATGCGAGCACATCGGCACAATCGATGAAATTCCAGTTGGATCAGTCTCTGTGGGACGGGCAGATAAAGCGTGCATGATGCTATACTTGGCGTTACGCTCAAAGTCAGCGGACCCGCCCAGCCCGTTGAGCATCCGAGAGCCGTTGACACAAGTAGAGTTTGCATGTCCATATATATCGATCTCCACTGGTGTGTTCATTGCTATAACACCAAGGCGGCGTATGACTTCAGGGTGATTCGCAATTGTCTGGGGTCGAAGCATAAGCTTCTTGGAATACGCATCCCAGTTTTGAACAAATCGCTCGAACCCAGATCCGGTCAGTCTCAGCGACGTCGCAGTGGCAAAATTTAGCTTTCCTGTCTCAAAAAAATCCAAAAATGAATCTTGAAATACTTCTGTCCACACGTTCAAGCCCTCCATTTTCGAATGACCAAGTCCTTCCATGACGGCGTTGGCAATATTTCCAATCCCCGACTGCAAAGGAAGCAAGTTGTGTGGTAGCCGCCCTTGGGACACTTCGTGTTCAAAGAACTCAACCAAGTGGTTTGCAATATGACGCGAGTGCTCATCCGGTGGTGTATTTTCAGAAACAGCGTCCCGTACATTCGATTCAACTACCGCCAGCACCTTCGAATCGTCGATGTAGATTCCTGGAGTACCAATGATATCCGACACAGTACTAATCTCAATGGGTCTACGGTTGGGGGGATCGGCAGGGGTGTAAATGTCATGCAGTCCCTCGAAGGATGGTATAGAGGTGTTGAGTTCAATGACCACTTTCCGAGCAAACTGAATTAGCTCCGGAGTGGCGCCAACTGACGGACCCAAGATGATGGCACCATCCTCCGTGATAGCCGTGGCCTCAATGATGGCCACATCTATGCTACGCTGTTGCTCAACGGTACTACGACGGTGAGTTAAGAAGCCATAGTTTAGATCCTGCGGCACCATGCTCAGATGTTTGTCCCAGAACATTGTGTTCCCAGTCTCGTTAATCTGACGCCGGACACCTTTGCCGACCTGGTAAGGGCTCCGGCGTCGTATCAAGTTTAGGTCTCCCCATCTTGACTCTGCGCGAGCGTCAGTCGATGCCCCGCTGATCAATGAGAATCCAATTTGGCCTTTCAGTCCGTTTGCTTCAACATGGTCAGCCACGGCAGCAGGTACAACTTTGGGACCGCCCACACCAGTGAAACCTGACCAGCCCAACCACATGCCATCTCTCAAGTACGAAGCTACCTCGGACGCAGGTCGCAATTTGTCGAAGAACCTCGCACTCTTGACACGGTCTCGGATAATGCTCATATCGATGTGAGACTCACACACTGCCGAATTCTCTGTGAGTAGCAATAGTAGTAACCTGTTAGAGATTAAGCGATCCGAGAAGGGTTGCGCTCTTTATAGGGGATCTGACGCTGCATGACCTGCAGCTTGCGCCGGTACGATGCATGACTCGTACATAGTGGTTAGGTTCTCGCCAGGCCGCTGAGTACTTAAAACCCTACTGCAGTTAGTTTCATGAGCTCAGCGTGAAGAACACAATAAGCATATTTCGTATTTTATAAATTTTGGAGAACTAGAACTTGAATCGACAAGCAAAGTGCCGTCGCCGACCGGGGATCATCCGTATACGGAAAGTAGGCACGCTGAGTATCACGCGAGAAAGTCTGCCGAAGCCAGCGAATGCTTTTGGATAAACGTAGCGAGACCGGTGGCCTTGGTAGCGGTACCTTCTTTCTACACTGCGAAATCGAAGCTGTCTTATTCTCCGAATCGCACGCCGGATCATGCGTGGGTAGGTATTCCTGATGAGCGGCGCATCAGTCATTGGCAGATGATGATTCAAGAGGATCGGAGTCTAAGGATGAGGCTCGCGCAATTTTGACTGCCCAACAATGTTAGCCTTTCAGTTCAACAGTACAGGATTGGGTCAAGGCTTGTATTTGTAGTTATTCCCACAGCGTTGACACTCGTCATGGGCTAGCCCGATCTCGTTGGTCCAAGTCGCGGACGAGAAGCAGCATGCAGGATCATGCGCTTACTGTATTTAGTGGGCTCGCAGACAACGAGTGACCAGTTTGGCCTATTCTCCAGTGCAACTGGGAAACAAAGAAATTAAAAAAGAGAGAGGCAAAAAGAGGTGCCTGGACACAAATGAGTATTTCTTCTGGTGCCTTTTCATTTTTTGGCATGACTGTTGATCTAGATGCTAGCTCGGGACCACCTTGAAGAAGCTGAGTCACGTCAGCCACTACCAAGAGCAGGCACCTTCTGGCCAGGTTATGGGATCGAGAGCCCAGTCCAGACAACCTGCGATCGGGCCAAGCGGCGCGGGTAATTAGCACAATTTCGTCGGCATTTGCGGGGATCAGTGCTGTGGGTGTTGCCGCTGTGGCACTCTGGTGGAGTCCGGTCGCAGCAACGCTGGTTGGGCTGCTGGCAATGGCCTGGTATCGTGACACACTGCAGGGTCTGGTATTTCGCCTTACGCACCGTCTGGCTGTAGGCGTGCAGGGTCCCTCAGCCTGGCGCAGTGAAGTTATAGCAGCGGTCAAAGGAATTGAGAATTATGAAGTTATTGCCAAGAGTATGATTAACCGAAGGCGCCGTTTCTACTTTCGGCTCTCTCGCTCCCACCAATTTGTGGGCATCCAGGCTTTAAAACGGTACAAAATGCTACCTGAGCTGGCGGATATTAACGCCGAGATGATGCACGAATTGGCCGCTTTTGTCCGCATTAAATACGATATCTCTGAGCTGGAAATTTTGCGCTGCACATCGGTATCAGATTACTCTGTCACCGACCTGTTTAATCACCTTGTTCGCGACTATGCTGCTGTCACGGCGTCATCGCGCGCGGAACTGTTTGCCCCCATCTTGACCCGTCTCCGACAAAGTTTTCCCCTGCAGAATACACAGCCTAGTGGCCAGCGGAGCCAAGCATTCAAGGTACTCATGCCCGGTAGTGGTGTAGGTGGCCTTGCCCATGAGATATCCAGACAGGGTTTCGACGTGGACGCCGTCGAGTTCAGTACTATTATGCATTTAGGAGCCGAATTTTCCGCTCAGCAACAGGATCGGGATGCAGCCTCATCTCACAAATCCTCTAGAAACAAAATTTATCCCTGGTTGCTCTGGTTTTCGCATCTCCGTCACGCTGAAGATCAGCGCGAACAAACAACACTTAATTTTGGCACAGGGTCTTCCGCCAATTTTTATTATGGGGATTTCCTCTATTATGATCTGGGATACAAGTATGATGCAATTGTGACCTTATTTTTTATGGACACTGCCGAGAACGTGCTCGACTACCTAGACCGCGTCAAGTCCATGCTCAAGCCCGGTGGTATGTGGATCAACTATGGACCCATGAAGTGGGGGACCGCACCGCGTATTGAGTTTGCTGTGGATGAATTCCTCGATGTCATTTCTGCCCAAGGCTGGTTAATTGAGGAACTCTTTGAAGGCACTAATAGATACTCTGGGTCAGACTCCAGCATGTGGGACGCGCGGTACAAGCTTGTGGGGTGGACGGCGAGGCTCCAGTAGCGACAAACGTTTTCACTAGTACCTTAGTACCCTAAATTTCAAGATAAAAAATTGAGTGATGCAAATCTACATTATACGCTACGTTAGCAATTGCCCCAGAATTCAAGCCTAGCAGCCTCTTGAGCCAATTTAACCTGTATAACGCTGGGCCTCGAAGGTCAATACCGCCGTTACTGGTCTGTGATCGGACTCAAGCGTTGCCGCAGTGGTATATTCTTCCACTTCAATGCCATCGCCACGGTACAAGACACGATCGCACCAGGCGGGGATTCGCTTTTTGTCTCCAGTGTCATAGACCTCGGCCCCTCGGTCAAATTTATAGGTTGGAGGAAAGTCTATGAGCTGCTCATTGAACCTAGCCAGTGTTAACGTAGGATTTTTAGCCAGCTGGCCTGCCAGCTGGTCCCGCGCATAAAGCTTTTCCCAATCGCGATTTGCAATGAATTTGATTG
This sequence comes from Wickerhamiella qilinensis, assembly GCA_030556915.1. Classification (NCBI taxonomy): domain Eukaryota; kingdom Fungi; phylum Ascomycota; class Dipodascomycetes; order Dipodascales; family Trichomonascaceae; genus Wickerhamiella; species Wickerhamiella qilinensis. The sequence goes on from JAKTUW010000002.1 coordinate 203,771, forward strand.
CAAGCTCTCGTGCAGTATTGATTCGATAATTCGTGTCGCCATAGAAAAAGCAAAAATCATGGTCTACAGGACGCATGCCAGATCCAGAATATTCCATTTGCCGCCCAGAGGATTGCAACCCACCGATTTGTGATTCACCTACGCGGGTGTTTAAAATAGTTTCTGCGTCATTATTCCTTTGAACAATACTTGTGTGCCCAGCTGCCAAGTGACAGTTGATCAAGCATACCGAGCTGCTCCAAAGACTGAAACTGAAAACAGTAGCACCCTTATTGCCATAGCGACCACCCATTCCGGTCTTCACCACAGATGATTTTATAGCTGACACGGAGCTCAAAATATCAGATTTCGCAAATAAACACGAGAACAAGCCAACTAAGGACTTTGCTGCCACGAGCTCGAATCCAAATGGTGACAGCACACGGCTCCAGAATACTTTCCATGCCTCGTAATCTTGCGCTAAATCGGGATCTGATGTGTTCAAAATGCTCGTGACAGTCTTGGTCTTATTTTCTAGCTCCACAACTTCCTGAAGTCCTACAGAAATGAGGTCTGGATGCATGTTCACGCTAGATTTCAGGCCAAGATACCTAATAAATTTCGCCGGATCAAGCGCACTGGGTTTGCAGGCATCCACATTCCAGCTAAATACCCTAACGCGGACGGGTTCACACGCAGCAGAACTCGCAATGTGCTGTCGGTGAGCCATATCCATGGAATCGCGTGTGAGAGCGGACTCCCAGATCTTAATTGTGGCACCAGCCAAACTGAATAAATAGCCATGGCCAGATTTGTACAGCTGCGATACAGGTGCCGAATCAAGTGAGGCTTTCCATTCTTTGAGCAAGTTCGGTTGCTGGCCGGAGATATCAACCACAAGAATAGACCCATTTTTACCGCCAAACCAGATAAGGTTCTCAACCACTTCGATGGATAATAGTGCAGTTCGCGAGAGAGGAAATGAGTATGCAGGCTCACCGTTAAAAGCTGAATACACGGACACGGTTCCGTCAGTATGTCCGCAAATCACAACATCATCCCGTCCACCGATGCATAAAAAGTCTCCAACTGTGCTCGCTGAGCTACCTAAATTGGTAGGCGCCTTCCAATCGACAGAGCGCAGCGCTGCTAACGACTCTTGGCTACCAGCAGGTATCTCATATATGGTGAGCCTCTTTCTCTTAGCAATCCACATCTTTCCTGCCACAAATGCCGCTACAGAAAAGTCTGCAACTAATCTGTAAGTTACAGGGCCATCAGCAATTGCATCCAGATTCCAGATGTTCAACTTTCCATCGATACTCAAGCTCAGCAGCTTGCTACCAGACCGCCATATTCCATACACCCTCGACGTGTGGGTTTTCGTTAGGTATGACATACCATCACCGGTTTGAATATCACAAGTCGCAATTGTGCCGTCCCTCAATCCCATCCATATAATTTCATCCAGCCTGTGAATCGCACTCACGCGTAGATTATTAGCAGATGCCCACAAATGTGTCATGGTCGGGGTCAGATACACAGTCAATCCGGTTAATCCGCCTACAACAGTGTACATTGCGTCAGCATAAATCACCATTGTTTCTTTCCTAGCCTGGGGCTCCACGAGACCTGTCGATGGCGGTCGTCCGTTTACATGTTTGGTACCAATAGTTAGACGTTGGAAATCGCGCTGTGTTGATGAAGAGGTCAAGGAAGGCGGAGGTTCCCATTTGTGAGGGTCAGTAAGTAGACTTTTGGCCCCCGGAGAGTCTCTCAAAACGGGTTCCAGCTTTTGAGGTTCCAGCTTTTGATCAGCCGCCAGTACTGGAGGTTGTGTGCGCGGGGGCAGTGTTGGTGGACGCTTAGTAGGTGAGGGCCCACGTTTCTTACTTTCAGTGTCAATAAACGGCTTAGAGGAAGCAATTAACGACACCTGTTCGTGTGGCATGTCACCTGCCACGGCAGATGTGTTGGGCGCGATAGAACCACCTGACTTTGCCGAGGTAGAAGAGGGGGGCCTCCACTCAAACATTGCTGTTTTGGTTAATGGAGAAGCGGCCAAATTGCTTTTTAGGCGGCCAGCATTCAAGTATGAATCTCGATCTGAGCTATCGGGAATGATCTCCGAAGTTGGACTGCTTCCACGAGGTATGGGAGGTTTGAATGCCTGCTCGGAACTCGCTGGCCCAAGGCCATCACCATCCGCAATTTGCGCAGGAGAGACCAAATATTTTTGCAAGGAAGAGAGAGGCTTGCTAGTAGAAGTATGCGGGAGGAGCGGTGAGCTAGAGCGGCTCTTTGGAGGCACAGGTGCTATGCGGGCTTGACTAGGAGAAGAAGTCGCGCTGCGAGAGGGAGGTGGTGTCGGACTCTGGCATGGGCTGCGAGGAGCAGACAAAGTGGAAGCACCCATGTTTGAGTTTACAGTTTCGTGGACTTCGGATAAAACAATTGATGGGGTTGATGACTCGCGATCCACAGTACATCCGGGCTCATTGGAATGGGGATCTTTTGAGACATTACCCGGAGTCCGCCTCAATATTGCCGGCTTCGGCGGCACCACGGGGCGCCTTTTGAGATCTGGCGGTTTTTCAGGAGGAACTGGGTCCATCCTGAATTTAGGTGGTTAGCTTAATAGCCCTTTTGGCTGTATACACAGGACAGCGCGGATTGGGCTCAGGTAGCTGATATGTTGATCACGTGATGACCCGCAGCATCGCATGTTGTAGCTTAACAACAGGTAACCGATTGTTGCAGAGGAAAAGGCACAATGGAGGCGCTATAAAGCGGGCTAGCATTCACTGGGACTTCTTGTCCGCACACAAGCGCGCCAAGGAGCCCAGCTCTGCTATTTTGGCATCAGTCGCCTCGAGTACTGCAGAAAGGTCCTGGCCCTGTTGCAGCTGGTGCTCCATTCTGCGAATTATGCGATGCCTGCGCTCCAAGAACTTACGATCCGCGGCATTAGGAGCCCAAGTTTTACGCTGGTATGTTTTGTCGAGCCACTCGATGGAAGGCTCATCTAAGTTCCCGACCTTAAACCGATCCCACAGTTCCTTGGCGGTCATGATATCACGCTTCACGATAATTGAGCTAAGATCTTTAGACCTCCAATGGGCCTCAAGCGCACTTTCACATGTACGGGACCTAACTGTGGTTGAGTCAAGCCTAGCCCTTTTCTTGTTGACATTAGAGGCTATCTCTCTGGCCGGCAGTTTCTGCACAAGCGGCTGGGGCCATGCGTCTATGACTGATTCACCTGGAGTTTTGTCCGCAGCTCGTGTAGCGTCTGGCGTCGATAAAAGATTCGGATCAATTCTATCAGATACTGGGAGCTGGTCAATTGGGTGGTCAATTGGGTGTTTTGGCTGCGCACGGGAAACTGCCGGCGGTGCCGCTTCACGGTGCTGAGCAGGTGCCATGCCCGGTACCGCCTCGTCATCCGCCTCCTCGTCCGCCTCCGCCTCCGATGGCTGATGAGCTGGAAACGACCCCGAATAGTCATCTGTCATCGGAGCCGTATTTGCTGGACTTTGGGGAAGAACTGACCAAGACCGAATTGCAGCTCTGTTCGACTTCAGGGCCGTGCGTAGCGGTATGTCCGGATGGTGCTTCGAGTATAGAGCAGGCGACCTCCGAGCAGGCTCAGCCATTTGGGTACCTGGAAATAAATCTGGTAGGACTAATCTTTCCAGACGCTGCTCACTCATCTGGTGCCTAACGACGGCCAAAATGCCTTGGACCTCGACTAGCTCTGTCTGGACTCCAGTGACAGCTTGCGCCAGCCGAGCGTTAGCTCTCAGTATTTGCTTCTCAAAAGCCACTAGATCCATGTTATTTTTTCCAGCAGTGCTTTGAGGTATAAATGGGGAACGTGTTAAAGCGAGTGGCAGTTGTATCCCAACTGGAACCTCAAATCGTAAAATGCATAATGTCGGCGCATGCATGATACCTGCATACGAGGGTGGGACGCGTACGCGCCTAGCGCTCCCAGCCACTTGTTAAGAAAGCAATCTTTCGACAGCTCATTAGGAGAATCATCAATATTTCTTGCTATGATAGCGAAGCGAAGTTACGTGTTTAGACTGTATCCCAGGAAACGAGCCGCAAATCCACGAAATCCAGATAGGCGACCAAAAGCTGGGCAAAACTCAATTTGGGCCCACAGACAAATGCTGTTGCGGGGTCTGAAACTCGACCTAACTTATCAACAGAAAATGACCACGGGCCACGAACGGTATAAATATCAATATCGGCCCTGTTGGCTCATCGCAAGCCCATGCGGGCCGCTTTGAACCTACTGACTTTGACCGGGTTACCATCTGCATCGATGGCTTCAGTTTCTTGGTCTCCGTCGGTTTTTTTGTAACCACCAGCACGCTGAACAAATTTTTGCCGCAGCTTCTGGTAATCTTTTCGAATATCCTTCATATTAATAGAATCGTTGTCTAGCGCTGCTTCGTCGCCTGCGACAGAGCTTGATGGCTTCTCGACAACGCCAGCCATCAACGGCTGGTCCATGTTCTCACGAAGTTTGCGGGAGACGGGTTCAGCATCTTCATCATAATCGCCGGTATCATGCAGTTGAATAAACGCGTCATCAGGAATAGTCGCATCGTCGAAGTACTTTAGGGCATCCTCTTCTAGGTCCTTGGTAGATATTGATGGATTAACTTTAACGTTGGTCTCATCATCCTCGGGCCTAATTGTACCAATTTCCTGAAATTCTGGGGGCACAGAGGGCTGCGACCTAGGAACTGGTAATGTTGCAGGGGGTACGGTACTCTTACCCAATCTTTTAACATTGGATGGTCGCTTGCCATGCCCCAGCGAAATTGGCCGGCTCATCGGACTCCGAGCAGGCGGGTCAGATATTGGTGAGGCTGATGCCGTGGCAGAGCGCTCCATTACCACATCTGACATCACGCTAGGCTCCATGGAGTTGTTGCGATCTTGCAGAGTATGCACAGGCACCTGGCCCAACCCAAGCGGCTCTCTAATAGTTCGACCCTTCAAGACTTTAGTGGGTGGGCCACTAGGTGGAACGATCACTTTATCTTTGACTGTGCTGCTAGATGCTTGGGGATCATCTACATCTTTGCCGCCCCAGACTGGAGTAAGACGTTCTTCCGGCGTGGTCTCGAACTCGCAGACTTCTACCGAGTTGTCAAAACTAACACGGCGAGACTTTTTATCAGAATAAACAGCATCGCCTCCAAACTGCGGATCCAGCCGCTCGGTTGAAGAGGTCTCAAACTCCTTGACATCAGGAGCATTCCCAAAATGAACGCTACGGCGCTCCTTAACAGCTGGATGCTCCGGCCTGAGTGCAGACGGGCCAGGTGATACCGACGGGGAACGAGAGGGAGAGCTTCCTAGGTTCTTTCCTGAATCAGCTTTTCCTTTGAAATCGCTGTGTGGTGCCTTATCACCATCCTCTGCAAACCCCTTGTCCGCAAGGTTCATACGAAGTAGCGCCTGGATCCTATCGTTCTGAGGAAACAACGAGCCGCGGGATCGCCCAAAGGCGTCTTCATCTGCACTGTCGTCTTCAACATCCAAGTCGCCCATATCAAACTGCTCGTCATCAGATTCCACATCCATGTCATCAATCTGATCACCCAGTAGCTGTAGTTCGAGAATATCTTCCTTTGATATTCCATGCAGCTCTTCAGTGTCAGTGGTCATCGCAGTAGAGCTGACGGTGGCGGGTGTCGATTTGACAGCACTTTTCGTATTTTCATCCGATTCCTCTCTTTTGGCATTTGCCAGTGTTCCACCAGCAGACGCTGCCGGGCCAATCTCGTCGTCAACCTCGGTGATCTCAGTAATCTTTTGCGAGTGGTGGTTCCCACCGGGTGGCTGCGAGCTCGATCCACGATTTTTGGCCGTAGAAGAGCGAGGGCTGGTCCCAATTGTGTCCCTGTTCTGGCCCGTTTGGGATACATGCGATTCCCGGTCCGCGGGGAAGCTCTCCTGGCTCGGCTTCGCGGGCACGGGGCTAGCCAAGGCGCCTTGGCCATTCTTACTAGTGTGGGCTGCTGCACCTCGAAATGAACGAGCCAACTGCTCAACGCCGTCCCCAGCTCTCTCCACATGGGTGCTCACTACGTTGCCGTCTTCATCGAGTTGCTCGAAAATGTCCATGATGGGCAACCCCTCTTCAGTAATGCCCTGGATTTGGCACAGGTTATCGAGTTCTGTCTCCAGCATACTTTTGCGCCGAGCGACGAAGTCTCTAGCACTGCCCAGGTCGACATCGGCGAAGTAGCCATCGCCGAGGTACACCTTAACGAAGTTATTGACCAGCAGTGATTCGGGCGACTTATCGAGCGTAGAGCCCAACTGCTTGAGCTGGTCGAGCCGCGCACGCAAAGTGGTGACGCGCTCCATTATTGGTGCCAGTGGACAGAAACCAAAAAATGAATTATGCTCGGAGTGGAGACTGACGTTCTGCCGTCCGGACCAAGGTGGTAAACGAGAGCTGGGAGGCAAGCTGACCGACCAGCTGGGCCGTGAATATTCAGTCCCAGGGATGATGGGTGGGTGGGTTTGGCAGAGAGCATCGCGGAAACCTTTGGGAGCTTTTGTAGGGTGTGTGTGGTGCCTAACAGCGTGAATGAGGGCTGGTCTTCCCCGCCAAGCGCCAGGGCATGATCGACAATCACGTGCGTGCTCTCAGACCGAGTGGTATCGCGATCTAGGGACAGCGAGTTTCGCCTGCGTCAACCATGGGAGCTCCTAGCCGCGCCCAGATCAAAATCAACGCTCTCAACCGACTGGTGAAGGAGCACCGGCTGTACGTCGAGGAGCATGTGAAGAATGAAGCGGACCTGCAGAAGCTGAGCACGAGCGGGGCCGACGAGTACGAAATTAAACAGCTGCAGCGCGTGATCAACGAGACTAACGCGGTGCTGCCGCGCGTCCGCTCGTCAATCGAGAGCGAGCTCGCTTCTGTTCGCGAGATCAAAACTGGCGAAGAGGCTGCAGCCGCCAAGGAGGCCGTCGTTGCTGCAGAGAGCTATCTGAGCTCGACAAGCTAGAGAGCGAAGCGAGCCGTTTTTATTGCTTTTGTTAGATGTCTTGTAATATTTAAATGCCAATCACACAGCTTGAATATCCGCCGCGGCAGCTTCCGGGTTTACCAGCCCTCTGTCCCTTTGCGCGACGCAATCCGTGGCCGCCTGACCGCGCCTCCCTTGACCATGCGTCGTAACTTGGTCGTGCATCACTTGGGCGTGCGCCGGACTCTGGTGCTAAGCTGCTGTGGACCACTTCCCGCAATGTACTGGGAATATGCGTCTGCCATGTCTTCCCCCGGGTTCTGCGGGCCCTGCCCTGTCTTGGCCCGCTGCGAGGCCTCGTCTGCTTGTGCTTTGGCTTCCCGCGCCTCCTGCTCGTCGTACTCCTGCTTGTGCTCGATCCAGCGCTCGTGGACATCAATGGACTCGCCCAGGTACCCGCCCTGCCGCGTCGCCTCCACCCACACAGAGTCGCCGCCAATCTCGGCCGAGCCGAAAAGGTAGCCCCCGGCCTTGTCGACGACGCTGAGCAAGCCAATCATGCTCTTCTTGTTTTCCACAGCCAGGACCTGAAAGTCGACCAGTCCAAAGTCGTTTATGACCTCGGCAATCGCCTGTGTGAGGCGGGCGTAGCGCTGGCCCGGCATCTCCTCGTCGATGAGCGGAGTCAGGTGGTCGAGCTCCTGTACCTCTGTATAAAAATCGAGCCGGAAGGGCAGCGTGCCGTAGTTGGACAAAAGGTCTATTTTGGAGAGCACGTTCACCTGAGGGAGACCCATCTGCAGCATAGTGCGCAGGCTCAGCAGCAAAACGGACACGTACTGTGTTGCCTGGGTGATGTAGTAGGAGTCGATCAGATTGACAACCACCGGGCGCAGCCCAATGTCCTTCTGCAGGCGGCGGATAATGGTGGCCAGCGCCTCATGGTGGGTGAAGAGCTCGACTTGGCCAGGGCAGTCGAGTATCAGGTACTCGTGGTCGCCCAATTCCCGCACCTGATCCACCAGTTGGTCGATACTCTCCACCACCTGCTCCATGGCATACATGATGGCGCCATTCGGCCCGAGATTCACCTCGTCCATAATGGCCTTGAGGGTGGTAAAGTCCCGGATGTCAACCGCCGCCTCATATGGCAGGCGGTCGTTGGCCGGATCCAGGTTGATCACCGAGGGCTTGCGCCCAATGGCCGAGAGAAACTGCTGCATTCCGTTGCAGTACGTGGACTTGCCGGAGCCCGGCGGGCCCACTACCAGCTGGCCAAACATAGCACTCCTTCGAGCGCGTTTCGAGCTCGTTCTGCTTAAGATGGCCTGGATTCAGTCGTCTCAAAGCACGGTGGCGACTGCTGCTCGAACTGTCAAACTCGTATGAAATAACGTCAAAAGTATATTCTAGCTCCCGAGCCCAGTCCGTGCCCTGATCTCTCTGCTTGAGCTCTGGGCTCCAAGCTCCCACCCACCCGTCAGGTTCAATGCCTGCCGACCCTCTCACTCAGGACTTCCCAGCTGCTGACCTACAACCTTCCATCATGACGCCCACCAAAGCTACCGTGGCGCCGCTGGTGCTGCTGTCGGCAGTCGACCACTATAACCGGATTGCCCAGAACACTCGCAAGCGCGTTGTCGGTGTCATTCTGGGCAATGTGCGCTCGGGTACCGTGCGCGTGGCCAACTCGTTTGCTGTGCCCTTCGAGGAAGACGAAAAGAACGCAGATGTGTGGTTCCTCGACCACAACTTTATCGAGGGAATGCTGGACATGTTCAAAAAGGTAAATGCCAACGAGAGGATTATTGGCTGGTACCACTCGGGCCCCAAGCTTCGGGCGTCGGACCTTCAGATCAACGAGCTTTTTAAGCGCTACACCCCTGAGCCTGTGCTTCTGATCATTGACGTGCGGACGCGCGATGGCCACGTTGGCGTGCCCACCGATGCGTACGTTGCTGTTGAGGAGGTCTCGTCAGACGGTAGCGCCGCGGGCCGTACGTTTGTCCACATGGCGTCAGAAATCAAGGCCGAAGAGGCCGAGGAGATCGGCGTGGAGCACCTGCTGCGTGACGTGCGCCAGACGGCCGCCGGGTCGTTGTCGTCGCGCATAACGCAGCAGCTGCTTTCGCTGCAGGGCCTGGCCGGGCGCCTCTACGACATTGGCGTGTACCTTGACCAGATTTTGAAGGGCGACCTGCCGGTGAACCAGACCATCCTGGGCGAGCTGCAGGACGTGTTCAACTTGCTGCCGAACCTGACGCCAGCCGCGCATCCGCAGCTGGCCAAAGCGTTTACCACGAATACTAACGACCAGCTGATGGTCGTTTACCTCAGCAGTGTCGTGCGGGCCATCATCGCCTTCCACAATATGATCGACAATAAGATCCAGAACCGTAGCGAGGGCGAGGTAGTGTAGGCACGCCCGACGGTGGTGTAATCTAGACCAGTGCTTGGTGGCCGCAGGCGGCGGCCGGGTAGCTGGGTCTGAAGGCCACGTCTGGCTGGTTGGGCTGTAGAAGAGACGTATCTTGTAAGTAGAGGTGCAGCGGCAAAGCCAGAGTACCAGTGGACGCGAGCGAGCTGAGCTGAGACTCCCAGCTCATAGATATTGTAGATTCAATTAAGGCTTTGTGTGGGATCCTGTCTCTCTCCTCTCCTTTGCTAGCGATTCTCGAGAGGCTCTCTGGACTCTCTGATAGCCATTCTGCTTGGGCCTTCAGGTAGCGCTTCCGGTGAATCGCTGTAGTGCGGCTGATCCACTCATAGCTACGCTGGCACGCGCACATGCGCATATGCAGACCTCGTGCGTCACGTGCGTGAGGCTCGGCGGACCTGCCCGTCTCATGCGGGCCACCACAGGAAAATCTGGGGAGCGCTACCGGGGCCGCCGTTACTCTGCACGTAGACACCCCATCGGTACTTTGTCCACAATGGATCAGATCAAGAACTTTCTTGCTCTGTCCCGAGACTTTTACACCCGCTCCGAACCGTCGTTCACCGAGGCCAGCCTGCCCTCCCTGGCGGGCAAGGTCTACATCGTCACCGGCGCCTCGTCAGGCATTGGATTTGAATCCGCCCGCCTGCTCGTTCGTGCCGGAGCGACCGTATGGATTTTTGGTCGCACACCGGAGCGTATTGAAAAGTCGCTCGCGGCGCTGCGTGACGAGTTCCCCAAAGCCAACGTCCACGGTGCTCAAATTAAGAATGAGGACTTATCAACAGTCAAGCCCGCGGTAGAGAAGTTCCTCGCAAGCGAGGCCCGCCTTGACGGCATCATCCACAATGCCGGCAAGAACTACACGGGCTCAAAGATTACAGACTTGGGTCTTGAGGAAATCCTCGTCGTCAATGTGCTGGCCCCGTTCCTGCTGCAGACCCTCCTTGACCCAATCCTGACCGCAACTGCTAAATCGAGCCCGCCCAACTCGGTGCGAATTATCTGGGTGGCCTCTTCTTCGCACTTCTTGGCCCCGGAGAATGGTGGCATCAACTGGGACGACTTGAATGACGTGCCTAATGGCGCCCTTGGCTTCGCCATTTACGGTCAGACCAAGACCTTCAACATCTACCAAGCCATACAATGGAGCAAGCACCACAAGGATTCTGGTGTCGTTTCCGTATCTATTCATCCGGGTGTCGTAATCTCGGATATTCGCCGTGACACTCCTAAGCGAAAAGGGCCGATGGAGCTTATGTGCCGGCCGACAATATACGGAGCGTACGCTGAGGTGCAGCCGCTTATTTCCACCAATATTACCACCGCCAGTAACGGCACCTACTACATCCCCATTGAAAAAGAAGGACGCATCCGGCCTGATATTCGCGAGGCTGCTAACGGTCCTCGGGGTGAAAAGGCCTGGCAGTGGATGACTGAGGAGACAAAGAAGTTCTTATAGACTAGATACTGAATCATTGATTTGCATGGTAGACTAAACAATGATGCCGATTGCATTGTCTCACGTTGTGGAGTTTAGTGACCTTTTTCAGCCTGGCTTTCAGCATGAAGGCAGACTGCACCGAGAAGACCCACGATGAGAGCTGGAAACATTGTAGCAGCGTATAGAAAAAAAGCACAGAAAGACTTCTTAACGAATGATTGGTGAATAATTGAAGAATATAACCGCGAAGTCTGATCTGCAGTACCAGGCGAGAAACATTAATGTACAATAGTGCTTTTCCATGGCCCCGTGCTTATGCTAATCAAGCGACATAGATACAACGGTTTTTTTTGGTCACAAGGCTCGGTTTGCCGTCGTTATACAGCAAATATTTATTTCAATTTTCCGCGAATTAATGCACTGCGTTATATTCAGTGATATCCATGTGCGCACTGAGCAGTTTTCCACTGACCCACATGGCTACATGGATGTGATGCATCATCACCTCGATCCGTCAAGCAGACGTCTTGACACGACAATGCATATTAAGGAAGTTAGCATCTCAGGATTTACTTCCTTTCGCGCTCAGACAATTATAAAGGACCTATCTCCCAATGTCAACATTTTCATAGGCCGCAATGGATCAGGCAAGTCAAACTTTTTTGCCGCCGTCCGCTTTGTTCTGGCCGAGGGCCCCTATGCCGCCTCTGCTTCTGACCTCCGAAGGCATATCTTCTATGCAAAGACAGGCAGCATGAGCACGGATGCGCAAGTCGAGCTGGTTCTCGATAATAAGGATGGGCGGATAGGCAATGGAAAGAATGAAATCCGCATTTCTCGAACCGTTACCAAGACTCGCGACGAGTATGTACTCGACAGTAGGCCATCAAGTCGCATGGAAATCTCCAATATGCTCGAGTCTGCTGGAATGAGTTGGTCAAATGCATTTTTTATTGTACCACAGGGTCGTGTTACGGCACTTACCAACGCTACAGATGCCCAACGCCTGAACGTATTGATGGCTATTGCAGGCGCGGACACATACCAGCGAAGGCGGGCTGATGCTTCAGAGTTATTGGCGAGCTCTCAGCAATCCTTAGACCAGTGTGACACTGAATTCGACAGGATCTCCGCTCATTTGGCTGAAATGGAGCTGGAAACTGCTGATGCTCGGATGCACCTTAGACAGAGGCGAAAGAAAGCCGATTTAGAGCACGCATTGGCAGTTCACGATGCTGAGCACGCAAACGTTCACCTCGAGGATATTCATACCCGTCAAAAAGATGAAGAAAAGCGCAGGCAGCAGCAACAGCGTCAACTTGTGAACGAGCAAGCCGCTCTGCTTGATCAACAGGCACGCTTAAATGATGCGGAGGCCGCAGTCAAACTGCTCGAGAACCAAGAAGACAGCTTGAAAGGTCAAATCAAGCGGCTACGTAGAAAAAAGGAGGCTGAAAAGCAAGATGGTGCTCTTAAACGCTGTCAAATGTTAAAATCATCTGCGGCCATTGATAATCTCCAGGACCTTATACGCAGAAGCACTGAAGCCATCGAACTGAACAGAAAGGAAGCCTCTCTCCAGGATGAGCGTGTTGCTAATATCGAGATTCAGTATAGGCGACTGGTCTCCAGATTGGAACAGGAAAAATCTAGGGCTCGGCTGCTTGAAATAAAGAATGGGCGCTATCGTGACTTTACTACTGCGTCAGAACGTAACCACTGGCTCAATGACGAGCTTCGCAGCCTCAAAGATGAAGAGACAGCTATCCGAGGAATGCTGCAAGACCTACTCCAAGCGGAGGGTATACTGGCCAAAACCATAGAGGACTCTAATAGGGAAATTACTTCAAGCAAGGACCGTCTTGAGAGGTTAATGCTAGAAAATGGCCAGCAATTAGTTGCTCTGGAAGAAAACAAAGTTCGGTTGCGGAAAACAGAAAGAGATGTGGAAGCTGCCGAGCTCGAAGAGAGCCAAGCCAGGGTTGAACTAGATCGTATTGAAAAGAATATTGATCTACTGGCTTCCGGGTCCAAGTATTCTTACGAGGCAATTAAGGGGCTGAGTACAGTTTATCGTATAATTCAGGAGACTAATTTGGAAGAAAATGTTTTTGGAGTAGTTGCGGAACTCATCACTGTCGAATCCGAGTATGCCCCGCTTGTCGAGAGTGCTTTAGGTGAGAAGCTATTAATGTACGTTGTCGACAACACAGATACGGCTGCTAAGATCCTGAGTGATTTAGCGCAGGAAGCGGTAGGGAAAGCATCTATTATGCCCATGAATAGGCTGAGTATGGAAGGCCATCAGTACTCGCATATGCCTAATGCGGTGCCGTTGACTGAATTGATGTCAATTCAACAGGACTTGCAACCAGTGATACATGCCCTTGTAGGACCATTTGTTTTGTGTGATGACTCCGACACCGCAAAAGCCTATGCTGAGCGGTACGGGGTGACCTCATTACTCACTTCAGGCGAGCTCATTCGCGCAGACGGAGCTCTTTTCACCAGTGGCAAAACAAACCAAGTGACCTCAGCCAGTGATATCGTGCAGGAGTTGGCTCGGTTGTCAAAGAACGCCGCAGCCAAAAGAGCTACTCTGGCATGTGTAAGTGCAAAAAAAGGAGCCGCGATGTCTCAGATTCATCAATATCATAAACAGATCAATAAGTGCCTGCTAGCTGTCGAGCGTACCAATGAGACCCGGGAGTTGGCCGAAATGCAATTGACCGAACTTGTCAATGAAAAAAACCAGTTCACAGAATTAGCACAGGCCACACACAATAAGCTTGCCAGCCACCAAGATCGTATCCAGGATTTGATACGTACAATACAGGAACTGGAAGCAGAGCTGTACGCAGAGTTTGTCCCGAGAATCAGTTCTTCGGAGGTCTCTGATTTGCTAGGATATTCAACCTTCGTCAAGGAGGCCGACGTGGAGCTTGAGCTGATAACCAAGGAACTAAGTGAGAATAGGTCCCGTTCGGCCGAGCACAAGATGCATTTAGCCGAACAAATGCGCCGAATCGATACTCTGAACCAACAATTGGATGATGAACGTCAAGCAATGCAGGAGGCATCCCATCAAGACCCTGATATCAGTATAGACATGAGTCTTGATCAATTGCGGCAAAATTTGGCCAAAATTATGGGTGAAAAGGAGGACGCAGTTCAGGAACTTCGAATTACGTCGGAACAGCTCACTAGGCATCAATCCACAATTGAGGCGGTACAAAGAGAACTACGAGAAATTGATGAAAGCAAAGAGGAGGGGCAACTGCGAAAACACGAATTACTACATCAAAAGCATGTAGGCATTAATGCCTGGGTAAGATCGCCGACAGATTTGGCTAGTGAAGCTGGGACACCCCAGAGTTATGACGCGTGGGAGTACGAAGATTTGATCGCAGAGCTCGATAAGGTCAATAAAGATTTGAATCAGCAAAATTTTGGCGGTTGGGCTGGAGTTGAAAGATTTGAGACCTATAGCCGAAAAGCTCAGGAAAAGAGAATATCTAGCCAAGCGTTACGACGCGGAATCGGCGCAACTCAAGGATTAATTAGTTCTCTGGATGAGCAAGCAGAAAAAACAATCACTGACACATTCAAAGTCGTGGCATCAAATTTCAGGAGCATTATGCACATTATTTCCCCAGCAAGTTCGGGAAAGCTGGTGCTCAAACGAGCGACTGATAATCGCCTTGTCGGCGTGTCGATTGAGGTAGCTTTCGACGGGAATGAAGAGCTTCATGCTGATCAATTGAGCGCAGGCCAAAAATCCGTATGTGCGTTGGCCCTTTTATTGGCCGTACAGAGCTTTGAAGCTGCACCGTTTTATATTTTTGACGAAGTTGACGCAAGTTTGGATCCTCAATACCGGGAGGGCATAGCCGCCGTGCTTCAGCAGCTGAGCACTCAGAACGATGCACAGGTGGTATGCACAACTTTCCGTCCCGAGTTGCTCAGAGTGGCGGATAAAATATACGGGGTCTCATTCGAGCAGGCGGCATCGCGTATCGGCGAAATAACACTATCAGCGGCTCTACCTTTTGTCGAGGCTGAAAGCCAAGAGCAATAAAATAAACGCCTAGAAATTAATGAACATGAGCCATCGAGCACTCCGCTTGATGAACTCTGACTGAAACAACGCCAGGATTGATCCACCCTTCTAGTCTCGCCAGGATCTACCGTAAGCAGCATTAATGGGCATTTCACGAGTGTTGCGAAAATGGCCTTCTTATATTCTATGTTTAGGGTGCCTGAGACCTCTAAATGTTTCCGAGTCGCAGCTGTTACCGATAACCTTTCCAGGTGGTCTCCACTTCCCCGCATTTTCATTTGGGTGAGATGCAGGCTCAGAGCTCACCGGGCTTAGGCATCCTACTAGGATAATGGGATGGCGAATGGTCGACTGGTCGTGGCCATTAATTCGCAAAGTGGTATCCCTTCATATCCAGACTTCTTCTGGATATGAAACCTGCGCATTGATGCGTTACCAGTATATGGCTCGTGGCAAAGTGGGCTCAGTACGGCTACAGTCGTCCAAACATAGACTCCATGACACAGGTACTGCGGGTCAAGAAGCAGTCAGTCGAGAGCGAGACTCCAAAATTCGTGACAAAAGAGCTAGCACTTCCCAAAGCAATGCCGCGAATGCTCTGAAAGCATTACTGTCTGCTGAAAAGGGTCGGGCGGCTCAGCGTGCTGAGTCTGAATGGCACAAGTCGACAGATGCGGTGCGCTCAAAACAGAGTTCACTCAGTTATGAACGTTCTTTGGAGAAACGCAATTTCTTCACACCGCACCCTCTAGGAACGTTGCATGGCTCGGAAGACCCCATTACGCGTGAGTATGCAGTTCTGCTTATCAGCTCTGGTGCTATGCTGTTACAAAGTCAAGACCCGGGCGAGAAGGCTCACCGTCAAGCAAATGGCAGTGAGATGATTTGGGATGCGAAGCCTTGGGTACCTATGAAGCACGCGCGCTGGGTACAGGCCTTGGAGCGGGAGGGGTGGTTGCTCAAGCGCAGCTCGCCGGAGATGCTCGTTCTCGAGCGATTGATCAATACGCAGCAGAGCGCTCGACGGGCTACGCTGCGGGCAGCAATTTGGTTCTCAGCCGCGCTAGCCAGCACTACGGGGCTAATTTATCTGGGATACTATGCCGTTCGCGCGGCCATTGCCACTCCGGGCTCCTAAGTCGACGAATGATGATAGTTATGAAATAATGTGATGCATGTAAGCGTACTATTTGGTTCCATAGGGGCCAGCAGTGTGAATAATAAATATGGCATGTGAACTATTAGTCTCGTACCGGCTAGTACGGGGCCTGGTTACCCTATCACGCTCTCTTTGGTGAGCTCGATAGTTTTGATAGACGCTGAGCTGCTCTGCTGCCCGTCCCACTTGAGCAGGGCAACTACGTTGTCGCCGTCACGCAGATCAGGGGCCCGGAAACCGGATCTATACTCTGTTCTTTCATTCTCCAACACTTGTTCTAGCTGGTCTTGCTTGGAAGAAGCTGGGCGACCGGGACGCCGGGCCTCGCGCTCGGCTGCGAGCGCGTCGGCATGGCGCTCGATATAGGCTTCAATCATCTGGCGAATTTCATCAACAGAGTAGGTTTTCTGGGCAAGCTTCTTGGCCGCGTCCTGGAAAAAGTGCAGTCGTAAGTTCCGTAGGCCCTGTGAATCGGCCCGCCGAGACTTGGACTGGCTGATTCTGTCGTCACGGAGCTGGGCACGCGCCAACTGTTTAAATTTCCGGCTCCGAGGATTGAGCTTGTTGCTCGATTTTGCTTTGGATATTTTTCCCAGAGACTTTATGCTGGGCATTTTGTCTAAGACGTATGGGTCAGCGGAGGTGAAATTTAATTTCCAAGGCTAGGGTGGCTCAAGGTTAGCGCAGGGCACTGCAGCTGATCAGCGATTGAAGATCCCTAGCCCTTGCGCAACTAGCCGTCATCTGGCACCACGTAGGTGCAATTCTTGTCTAGAGTTCCTTGATACTGGGCTCTAAGGGCACATGCTTGAATTGACCAGGTTGCTTGCGGGAGAGCTCATGATTGTACCCTCAATTGACTTGGAAGTTAATCTTTAAGTGACAAAGTGGGCTGTCTACAAAAGCTCTCAGTGGAAAACAAATAGTCCGGGACATTGTGCCTTCATGCGCCTTCTATTCCTGCATACATAAGTATAAGAGCTTACGCCTTCAACGATGTATTTCAGTCTATTTATTTCTCAGTCTATTCATTTCCATTCTTCTTTCTGCCAAAAACATGCTGTGTCTGCGGAACTGTAGCGGGAGACACGTGACCTCGGGGCCCGAACGCACCACTTCCCCAGGCCAGCCAGAATCCCACGTAATCCCTCCAGAATGCCAGTGTACAGCGTCCCGGAATTGCTGAGCTTGAGCTCGTCCGAAAAGGTCACGAAGCCGGAATTCCTTTGGAATGACTTTGAGACCGTCCAGCCTGAGGCGCCGCCGCCACCTCGACAGCGTCGCGGCGTACCGCCGGCCATCCAGCTCGCGCCACAGCGCCCGAGCGTGGCCGCAGCTTCAGCCGACGGCGACAACGAGCAGGATCCCGACGAGGAGCTGGCCGCCCACTTTTTTCTGTCGCGCGAGCAGCGCCAGGCCAAGCAGGCCAGCGCGCCCGGTGGCATCCCTGTCAAGTATGCTGCGTCACTGGCCGCGTCGCGCGACGGCGACTCCGCGTCGCATGCCCCGGCCAACACCGTGTACGTGAGCGGCACGCCGGCTGACGGCGGGTCGGCCATCGCTGGCGACGGCGACGCCGTGGGTGCGGATGACGAGTGGCAGACGGTGTCGCGGGAGATCAAGCCGCGCCGGAAGTCGTCGTCGCGGCGCACGGGCTCGTTTTCGCGCTGGCGCTAGGCGGGCTCCGTACATGAAGAACTAGGAAGCACTACGTAAACGTCTGTAATGCGATTTACACTGTAAAATGCCGGCAAGCGCCAGCCATATATATAGATTGTCGATGAGCGCTGGTCCGCACCTAACTTGGCTTTATATCCTGGTGCTAGGGCCCCGCAGGGCAGGCGTTGGCATTTCTGGTGAGGCCGGCTGGGAGATCCCTGGAAGCTGCCGACAGTCGTCTGCCTACGGAACAGCCAGAAGATCTCAATGTGGAGGCCGGCATGGCCGACAGCGCTAGTGCGCCCATTGTCTCGCTTGGAGGGCGGGGCGGGGCTTGCGCGGCCCGGTGCCCGCGCCCTGTGCGCACGCACCCTGTACAATGGCGGCTTTTCTACGGCCGGGGGCCGGCTTTCGCTTGCCACCAAAGTGGGCAAAGTGGGCAAAGTAGGCGAGGCGGGCACAGGCTGGTGCTGCGCCGGCCGGCCCACGCCGTGGTGCCGGCCGAAATCTACAAAGGCCTCGCCGCAGTCGGCCAAAATCCGCAACAACCTGCGGCGGCAGATCCTCGATCCGCCCACCGACGCTCTGAACTGCGTCTCGGCGTCCAAGTGCGAGGCCTACGACATCTCTGCTGCCATGCACGCGCTGGCCCAAAAGGGCCTCAGGCCTGTGCTCGAGCAGGCGGGCGAGGTGGTCCATGTGCGACTTGACAAGGCCGACGTGGTCGTGCTCAGCTCGGGCGTCGTGGTGGCCTGGAACATGGCCGAGGCCGAGATCCAGAACCGGGTGCTGAGCGTGCTAGCTCCGGCAGAGCGCAACTCGTTCTCGGATATCGAGACCGAGGATATGGACTATGTGGAGGAACAGACCTCCGGCGACGTTAGCAGCGGCATGATTGGCGATGTTATCTATATCCACGGGCCCACGGCCGCCGGCCGCATGCAGGACAAAATCGCCTTTTCCTCGGGCCTGGCTCGGCACACAAAACTCTCGGCCATAGAGATGCGGGCCGACGAGCTCATTGGCCAAATCCGGTTTATTTCGTCGCGGATGGCCAAGGGCAAGGACACGCGGCTGAACTCGCACGAGGTGCTCATCTTGACAGGACGCGTCCTCCAGCTTCGGGGTGTGCTCAACCTCTACTCCGACATCACGGAGACCCCCGAGCTCTATTGGTCGGAGCCGGAGCTAGAGCGGCTTTACGAGCTAGTAAGCCGCAAGCTTGATGTCGCCCCCCGTATCAATCTGCTCAATAAAAAGTTTGACTACGTCTCCGATATGGTTTCAGTACTGCGGGACCACCTGAGTGAGCGCACCAGCCTGCGTCTAGAATGGATGATCATTGCGCTCATCAGTTTCGAGGTCGCCATAGAGATCTGGCACTTTTGGCAGCCCGTGCCCCGGCCAGATGCGGTAGCGCCCACCGTCGCCTCCACAGCACCGCCTCTTCCCTGAGCAGGCCACTTTGCAAGCCCGCAAACATGTACATAGAGCAGTTCGACTAACATTAAATGCGGCTGGCACTAAACTTAAAGAGTGTTATGATCACGCGACGAGCCGTCCGCGCGTGCCGTCGTCCTTGAGATCGATTTTGGCGAGCAGGTCCGTGAGCCGGGCACGCGTCTGCGGGGTGCGCGACGACGACGAGAAAGTCTGCGACGCAGACGCAATACCGCTCACACGCTTGCGCAAATCTCTTACTTTTGGCGCCTCAATATCCAGTCCGGATAGAGTGCGCGTGCGCGTGCTCAGCATGCGCTGGTCGCCACCTGTGGTCACGCTGTCTGTGACAGACCGGGCCCGTGTCTTGAACACCTGCAAGTCCTCCGTGGACACCGGGTCCTCCAAAGGAATTTGCGGGTTGGTCACCCAGGCCCGCTCTTCTTCCGAAGGCTCCATGTCTGGCAGCTTTATAGCGATCTGCTGCTCCGGTGGCACGAAAATGCCATCACCGGAGGGAGGGCGTGCCACTGCCGTTGCCACAGCTTCCTCAATACGCACAGATGCGGGATAGATGATGCCTGGGAGCCATTGAGCGCGACTCACGCGTGTCTGAATTGCGTTGAATACCCGACTCGCAGCTTGAGGACGCTCGGTGGTGCGAGCAATAGCCAGCAGGGTCGCTTGGGCCACACTGACAAGCGAATTACCCTGGAATACAGACAGATCTGCGTTGACAGAACGCTTGCTCTCAATCTTAAGTCCTACATCTTGAATTTGGAAGATCCAAGGCAGCATGGAAGTAGAGTCCTTTTTAAGGTGATCCACAAGCCCCACCAAGCAGTAGTAGACAGTGATGTAGTTTATGGATGTGTTGGACTTTTCCATCAAATTCAGCGAAAGCTGGCGTGCAATGCCGGCACCTTGCCTCGTGAATGGTAGAGGCACAGGGTGAGCGCGCAGCAAAAAGGACGTAAATGTGCGTGTATAGGTGGATAGTACAGTCGGATCTTCGCGAGCCAAGATCCATTGCGTAGAGATCCAGCTGCTTAGGTTGATCTTCTCCCCAGAGGGAATTACGTCAAGAATACTCAGGATATTCTCCAGGTCGCATACGATCACGTTGTTTGGTGTCTGGGGAGTGGCATCAGGCAAAGCAGCATACTTGACCAGAATTTCTGCGATCATGTCGCTAATCTGCCCGGGATAAATAGTGTGACGAGCCAGCGTTGTAACACACTGGCGGTAGCCGTCGACCACCTCGACGATGTCGGATTGAGAAACGGGAGGGCCCTTAGTCTCTTCGGCCCAGTTATTGGTGACCAGGCGATGTTGCAGTGTGAGCAGACGGCGCAAGAAGTCAACAACAGACAATCCAACCATGGAAATAGAGCCCGCAAGCAGACCAGTAATGACCTGACACAGCACACGCTGCGACAGCAAGTCGGTGACGACAACTCTCTCCTGCAAATACTTGATAACAGTATTCGGAATCACAAACCGCAGCTGTACTTGAGTCCACTGGGCGCAGAACTCGGCGAGGCGCACAATCCATGCCAGAGGCTGCTCGGGCGTCAGACCATTCACCAAGGTCTCAGTAGATTTTGCGACATTCTCCGCCGAAGAAACATCAAACGCATTGCGCAACCCAGCAACAGCATACATAGAAGCATTCCCACTCGACGCACCGCTGGTACCCTGCTGGGTCGAATCAGATCCACCCAGAGCCGTTTCGGCTTCCTGGGCGTAACGGCCAAACACAGCACCGGAGTCGTCTACCGGTACGTTGGTGTACAGCGATCGCACGGCAATTTGCAGGGCGCGAGCGCCAGTTGCCGTGTGGAGCACGGGTGAGGAGGGCAAAAATGCAAATGCCCGAGTAGCCACGGCGCGAAACTGGCGGGCTTGCGAACCCTGCGCATTGGCAAGCTCAGCAAACTGGTTGACCAAGGAGATGTACTCGGCGGAAAACTGGCCCGAGGCCGAGAAAGACAGGCCATTAAAGTATTTGTTGAAAGACTCGAACACGCGGCCGGCGCCTTCGATAAAAACCAGCTCCTGGGTGGGGATTGCCATGCTTAGAATGTTGACGACCTGGGGAGCAAACACGTTAAGGTCGTCGTGGCATCGCTCCACCAGGGTTTGCACAATCTCCAAAGTGACCGTCCCGTTGCCAATTTTATTCCGAGTGAAATGGCGCGACGCCTTATGCTCCAGGAAGTCAGCGACCTTGGGGATTTTGGCTCTGTGGGTCGTGACATAGTACATCAGATAGGACAGCTCCGAAGGCTTCGCGCGCTTCTCGACCTCATTTCCAGGAGGATAGCATTGGCGCACCAGTCGCTCGTGCTTGTGGTCAACCAAAACCATTTTCAGCGTCGATGTAACGGAAGGGAGGAGAGGCTCGTATTCCACCAAGCAGAGGTTATATTAACTCGCAGCTCGCGCGGCTGCTGCTGGGAGATTGCCTGCAGCCGGACCGGTTCATCCCCGCGAAACGTTAGGGTTAGGGTGCGCGGGGGCTAGTGGGGGAGGTGCACGATGCGAGAGCGGGACATGCAGCGGCCGGCCGGCGAGCAAGTCGCGCAGTATATTCTGTATGAAAAAAAAAAGCAAATGGGATTTTAGGTATTTGAACTGATTGTGGGAGAATGAAGTGCAGAACAATAGAAAAAAGTGCCGAAAGACTAGAGAAATGCGACTTCTTACCCCTTTGCATGGTGCTCCCGGAGCACTTTGAGCAGCCTGGCGGCCTGCAGCCTTCGGGCAGTCCATGTCCCGCATCGGAAGCCATCGGGAACGGGCGACGGCGCAAGGCCAACAGAGACAGTAGTAGAATGGACCACTAACTGAAACTTGCGACCCGGATTAAATTTCCGGCTGATTTTGGCTCGGAGTATCGGCAGTATCCAAGTATTGAACACCCTACTGCACCGAATTCCAAAAGGTGGGACCCATTAGCCGTGGCCGCAGAGCAACCCCCTTCGTGGCGAGGCAAACACTCCAGAGAAGAACTAGCAGCTAAGCAGCTAGGGGACCAAAGAATTTATTCATGAGTCGTAGAATACCTATAGTGGGTATGCCACACAAGTTTTACCCCTCAAATTCGTTAACAGCGCCCCGCCAAGTTCTTGTTGCCGGCGGCGGGGCTGCTGTAGCCACCCCTCGGCTGTTTGACCGTTTCTCGAGGGCACGCGCAGGCTACTGCTTCTCCACCCCCCGCTTCGCGAATGGGCCTGCCTGACGGGCTTACGTGGGTAGCCTGCCCAAGGTGGGAGTTGGACGGAGCCAGAGAAAATTTCCCCAGCCCACACCGACACCTGCCACCTCGCTTACCATTGCAGCACGCGCTCGATGGCCATCTTTGGTGGTGATCTTCCCAGCGATCGCAAGCACACGCAACGAGGCATTTGGGAGCGCTTTGCTGCTTGGGTCGAATGGATTCGAGTGTGAAGGCCATTCCTGTGCGTGCCGCCACCTCGGTTGGTTTGGCCAGCGCGCTCAAAAAGTATATCGAGCGGCATTTCGACCAGAATGCCGGCCAATTCGCGCAGGACGCAGACACCCTACAAAGTCTGCGCGATCGAGCTGTGACAGCTCTGAACCAAGCCGCGCCCGATGCAATTCCTGCGCTGGTCACCTACTATCTGCAGATCAACCAGGTGGCGCCCAAATTCCCCGAGGAAATTGATGTGCCACTGGTTTGGTCCAATTCTCTAGGCTACGCAACTGCACCTGTGCAGAGCCGCAGCTTGTACTTTGACAAGATAAATGTTGGATACAACGTTGCGGCGAAATATTCCCAATGGGCCGCCGAGACCGCTGAAGCCGACTTGAAGGCAGCTTACAACCGCATGCAGCAGGCGGCAAGCGTATTTCATCACGTTGCTGGCTCGGATCTTCCATCCCTTCCTCATCACCCACCTATCGGCTTGGAGGAGTCGACATTCCAATGCCTAGTGGCTCTCTGTTTGGCGCAGGCGCAAGAGTTTTTTTGGGCCAAAGCGCGCGCTGACGACGTGAAAGCCTCGATCCTCGCTAAGCTAGCGGAGGGCACCGCTTTTCTATACGAGCAGGCGCGGAGTTTTGCTGATAAGACCTCTGCCGTTACTGCTGAACTTGTTGTGCATATACGGGCAAAGGCAGCCCACTTTGCTGCGGCTGCCCAGTATAGGCAGTCTCAGGACAACTTGGAGCGCGGGCAATATGGTGAAGAAGTTGCACGCTTAAAGCGTGCCTATGAGATTTGCAATTTGGCATTAAAGGACCATCAACAGAATCCTGCCGGATCGCTTATGAATCCTCTTGTGTTTTCTAACCTCGCCGGTTTGCGTGACAAAGTCCAAGCGGATTTTGCCAAAGCCGAGAAGGATAACGATCTTATTTATTTGCAAGCTGTACCATCGCGGTTGTCGCCACTGCCGAAGTCGATAGTTGCAAAAGTGTCTCCCGCTTCGGAGTTTACTCAACTTCCCCATAACCAGCTGTTTCAACTCCTGCTACCCTTCAACGTTATTCAAGCTCCACTGGCATATAAGGAGCGCTTGGAAAAATATGTGCAAACATATGTCATTGGCGAACTAGAGGCTCTAAATGCTACAATACAGGCAGCCCTTGACGAGCGAAATGTTTCTGCTGCACTAGATATCATTGAGAGGCCCAATGCGGTTCCAGCTTCTCTTTTGGTCAGTCATCGTGAGCTTGTTCAAGCCGGGGGCCCGGAAGCTTTGATGGAAGCTGCGGATGAGTTGAACAAATTTGCTCAGAGCTCTGTACAGCGACTCAAGGCAGGGCGAATCGAACTTGATAAAAGCCACCAGCAGGCGCCGCCCTCAGCACACGGATACCCAGAGCTTATTTCCGAGTACGAATCATTAGTCAACTATGTGACCACAGCAATTGCGAGCGACAACGTAGTTCGTCAAAAGATTAAGTCTTCTGAGCATTTGCTCCGTATTTTGGAAAGGGGTAGAGACGCAATCAACAAGTTTTTGCCTCGCCGTTCTCCCTCTGATGCTGTGAATCAGTTCAGTCATAGTCAGGGTCTTAGGCTAGCAGTTAACGTGCTCGCGGGATCAATGACAAGTCGTCGTGATACTATCCACAAAATTGAGGTCAAAGCAGCTAATGTTGACCTAACCCGGCCAATTATGGACTACGTACGGGAAAACCCTGGAGTTCGCCAGCCCCGCGATCTCGAACCTGTGTACACTGGGGCGCTGGCCATGTTCAATGATGAACTCAACGCATTGAAAACCGAGAAAGAAGCAACTGATCGCCAACTGGAAACGTTTCGTATGCGCTATGATTCGTTCGATAGAGAAATCCGCGAGCAGAGCCCTCAGACTGAGGCACGAGCTGAAGCTGTTCGCGCTCTCCAGCATGCAGCCGACCAGTTCAAGGAGATCGTATTGAACCTCGAAGAGGGCAGAAAGTTTTATAACGCGCTGGCGTCAAGGATTGCTACTTTCGAAGAAAACGTACAAGAGTATATATCTGACTGCGCCTCTGCAGATCTTGAGACAGCGACGGAAGAGCCGGATATTCAGCAAACACCACAGGTGGTTGAACAACACGATCTGCAGCTGGAAAATGATAATAGCTCTGTGGAGTCAATCACGGCGAGCCCACCTATAACTCCGGGAAGCACCACTGCAAACTCTGTTGCCCATACCCCTGGAACATGGCGTCCAGGCATGCCTATCCGCTTTGGATAACCCGTTTAGCGCTTCCAGGTCGCTCGTAAACTTCGATTGCACGTCGCCTTAACCGCTCATTCAAGCGGCGATGACTTTTACTAGCCAAATGCGTCTCCCAAGCTGCATCTCCCATCACAATAATCTCTTGCTCGCGCGATGAGCTGCACGTGTCACACCTGTATCGTGTCCATTGGTCTTTACCGTAGTCCTGGTGTTTTCGCTGGCCATTAATATGGTCGGGAATTAGGGTCACGCATGGCGGATCACCACTTAACCATGCTTGCGCTATGTTATTAGCGCGGTCCCTTACTGTTGTGTTCCATTTTGCCAAGTCTGTTGCATCCAGGGCGGCAAATGTCGCTCCAAGACGCTCGAGGTATGGGCCGAGCTTGTTGACAATCCACTTGGTTTGTTTTTTGGCGTATTGCCTTGTTTCTGTCTTCATAGTAGTACGACAAACCTCGGGGCTGCTTGTCTCACCTGTTAAATAGGGCAGATGCTGCTTGAAGCCAAGTACCTGCCAAACCCCTGAGCTTGTTTCTTCAGTAGATTCTTTCCACACTTTGTACATATCTTCCAATTCTTGCATCATTCCCTGATCAACCATAGTATCAATGCGGGCATCAAGCCGACCATTGAGCACTTCTCTCTCTGCATAGATCCAGAGGACAAGCGTGTCGAACCGAAGCGAATCTCCCAAGCTCTGATCTTGTTCCTGATAAATATTGGACGGTAGCCTGCCGGTCGTATAGTAAATCTCCAGCGCCCTCCGCAGCCTGCGCGTATCGTTAGGGTGAAATTTTGATGCAATTATCGGATCAATCCGTTTGAGTTCGGCGTCTACTGCAGCCGGGTCGTCGAGGTTGGCCGCTTCTTCTTTGGTCATTTGGCGTGCTGGCGCATCACGTTGGCCTATAAGCGCACTTTTTGAAATGATCGATTGAATGTAATAGTGTGTACCACC
Source organism: Wickerhamiella qilinensis (assembly GCA_030556915.1). Taxonomy (NCBI): domain Eukaryota; kingdom Fungi; phylum Ascomycota; class Dipodascomycetes; order Dipodascales; family Trichomonascaceae; genus Wickerhamiella; species Wickerhamiella qilinensis. Next base: position 229,619 of record JAKTUW010000002.1, read on the forward strand.
GACCAATATAGGTAGCTTACCATTTCGGTGAATTTGGCCTATTCGCTCCAGCGCCTCGGCTTCAAACTGCTGCACCGTATATTGCTCGTCCCACGAAATGTGACCAAGCAAGTGATGTGGAATACTTTTGCGTTCACTGACAGGATGCTTATTGGTTATGATATCTAACCCCTTGTACATTTGCATTGAGTCTCCATTGATGATTTCGCCATCAAATCGTTTGGCAAGCTCCACAGCCAGCTGCGACTTGCCCACGCCGGTATTGCCTACAATGGCTAGGAGAGGTTTCATCCTGACGAAGCTGGTAGCAGTGCGAAACAGTGCAGGGTTCACTTTTGACGCTATTTTCTTGCTTTACTGCTTAGAGATGTCTAGGCAGTGACAGAAACTCGGGCAGCCTCAGATCATTCTGTTCACGTGATGGCATTCCAAAAAATTTATGTAGAGCACTACAGCATTATGCAGACGGTTCTGCTTCAGCCGGGTGGTTGAAATTTCATCCTCACTCAACTGTTGGAAAGGCCGACAAGAAAATGAGCGCACCATTTACTCGACTACAACCGATCAAAAATCCAGTACTCCCGGATAAAACCACACCAGAGATTAGATATTGGCGTGGTTACCGCGCCCCGCTCCTCATCAAAGAAAACAACGCTATCAACCATATACATTTTAATCCGGCATCACCGCATGATTTGGCTTTCACCAGCTCAACGAGAATACAAATTCTGAATGCCAAGACACAGCAAGTTGACAAAACTATCGCCCGATTCAAAGATACCGTCTACAGTGGAGAGTTTCGTCATGACGGACGGCTCATTGTAGCAGGCGATGCGACAGGCATGATCCAGGCATTTGATACAACAAGCCGTGCGACCCTGGTAACCTTACACCCAACAAACTATCCCGTTCATGTCACGAAATTTCACCCTTCTAGCCTTAGCACACTGCTGAGTGCCAGCGACGATCGAGTGGTCAGGCTCTGGGACTTGACATCCAGCACCCCGCTTAACGAATGGGACGATGCTACGGACTACATCCGCAGTGCTGCTTTTGTTGGTAACACCTCGCTTATTGCAAATGGTTCTTACGATGGCTATGTGCGGCTCTACGACCCGCGGGCGCCGAAAACCGAGAATCCTATCGTGGAATTCTATCACAAAGAACCTGTAGAGAGCGTTTTGGCCATCAATGACACTACGCTTGCTACTGCAGGAGGCCCTGTTGTCAAGATATGGGATCTTTCGGCTGGAAAACGCATTCGCACGTTAGGCAATTTCCAGAAGACGGTTACTTGCCTCGCATCCGCCGGGGAGAGGGGCATGCTCGCTGGTTCTTTGGATGGCCATGTCAAGGTGTTTGACAGCAGCGATCCTGCATATCCTGTCAAATTTGGTTGGAAGTACGGCGGGCCCGTACTTACGACCGGAATTTCTCCAAACCTAAAGCAAATGGCGACGGGCCTCATATCTGGATTATTGGCGGTACGTACCCGGAAGACCGAACCAAAAAAACCCCCTTCGCCGAAACAGCAGAAGGCGACTAATTTTGCCCGTATGATCCGCGGAAAGGAGTATCATGGAGAATATGAGCACCAAACCTATACTCCTAACGGCAAGCCCACTATCCGACTTCGGCCCTATGAGAAACACTTCAAGGCGTTCCGGTGGTACGATGCTTTGGATGCGGCCTTTTTGCCCGGTGTAGGGCCTGAGCAGACCCTCATGGTTTTGGGGGAGCTACGCAATCATGGCAAAGTTGCTGTAAGCCTGTCCAACCGGGATGAAGACCAGCTTGAACCTCTGCTGAAATGGGCAGACAAGCATGTGTTCGATACTCGTGCAGTTTCATTGATTTCCGATTGGGTTGGAGCCGTGATCGACATGTATGGCGAGCTTGTTGCAAAGAGCCCTGTTCTCACAGCTCTTCTGGACTCTCTCCGTGCAAAAGTGCAGGTTCAAATGAATCGGGCAGTTGAGATGGAAAAGATCTCCGGCATGATGGAGCTACTAATGGCCTGATGCACCATCTTCGTGGTGGAAATAGATAAGCAAAATAAACTTTGAATATGTAATTTATAATACAAACTGGATCATCGTAAAGGAATATTAGTTCCGACGGAACGGCATTTTGCGTTTCTGGATATTGAGTCGCTGATAATTTTCCGTGGCCTTAGTCTTGGCTAATACGTCTGTCTCTAGAACAGGACGCATGACAGCTTTGCGAGCGCGGGCGTGCTTGCCTTTCATACCCCGACGACTCGGCCGCTTGCGCTCCGAGTTCGCGGGAACAGTGAGCGGTACCTCGTCAGACGGAAGAGCTTGCTCCTCGCCTTCACGCTCGCCAAGGTACTCCTCGTTACCAGACAGGCGGTCTAGCAGCTCGTCGTCGAGCTGCTCGGCCAAGTCCATCGTGGGAATTTCATCAACTTCTGGCTCGCTGGACTCATCTTCGGCATCCATGACAAGCTGAGGGCTATCATGCCGTGGACGCTCGAGGAAAACTTCATTTTCACGCATCAACTGATGTAGGCTCTTGGTTGTCCGCTTCTGGATCAGTGGTGACTCTGCCTCGGGGAACAAGGCTGTGCGTTGTGTTAAATATGCCGGGGTCCTCTGCGAAAGTGGCGTTTCTGGGTTTATGGGCGTGGACTTTACTGGAGTCTGAGGCGCCTTGACCGGTGTTTGTGGAAGGTGAATGTCAAACAGCCCGAGGACGCGTCCGTACAGCTGCGGTGTGGGGAATACCTCTGTGATCTTTGGTTTTTGGGGCGTAGCATCACTATCGTCGTTGTCATTATCATCATCTGTGGTGTCTCCCCGAACTTCTTCTGAGACACCTGGGGTATGCTGGGTCACCTCTTTGTGCCTTCTGGTTCGTCCAGCGTCCGCTGTGCCGCTTGCCGACGGTAGCCTGGCCCTATGAGCTGCGCGTTTCTCGAGTGAATACCGCTTGTAGAGCTCGTAAATCTCAGGATGTGCCTTAGCATCATCTTTATTTGGCGGCCGTCCGTGTGTTTTTGAAAAGCTCTCCTCCCATTGCTTCAATTGGCTGCGCAGCTGCCCTGCCATTAGCGCTTGGATGAAATCAACAGCGACGGAGACACGAGTCGCGTTCGCCTCCCACGTCCCAGCACAAAAAAAGTGCGTCTGAGCGCTTACAAGCCCAACCCAAGCCCACTGTCTGGGCTCCCTCTCGAGCTGCCTCTCATGTGCTGGTGTATGGGCTGGCTGGGAGCTCGCAGAATTAGAAAGCCCGACGCTGTGTCCCAGCTTTTTCTTGAAAGGGCTTAAATTGCCAGAGCACTGGACCAACGCGCCCAACTCAGCATCGACTCTGGAGCATGTTGACACGACGGTGTAGAGCCCTGGGGCCCCACCTGCTGGTCCCGGGCCGCGCCCTGTTAGCTGCGCCCTGTCTCTCCACATCTGGCTGTAGGAGGTATTCGCCGAAAGACCAAAGCGTTGGCCATTCAGCAGACGCTGACCAGCTTTCTGAAGCTGCCAAGGCGTCGTCATCAAACCCTCAGAATATTCCGTGGTACCTGACATCGGCAAAAGCAGTCCGGCCGCCGGAAAAACCTCTGGACCTTCCGCCATTACCCAAAGACTCGCCCGAAGAACTTGGCATTCTTGCGGAGTTTCTAGCAAAGGATTTGGGCTTGCTTGAGCTCGAAATACTGGATGCGAGAGCACTGGAAACTGCTTTGGGCCCGGCGATTGTCGTGGTAGCTACGGGCAAGAGCACGCGGCATCTAGGAAGAGCGGCCTCCCAACTGGTGACGTGGATCAAGACGAATTACAAAACGCTAGCCGATCGCGAAGGGGTGCTCAGCTCAAACTACGTGCGCGTGCACAGACGACGTGCCCAGAGACGTGCAGAGAGACTCCGCTTCTACAAATCGAGTGCAGATCGCGCCGACACCAGCGACCAACAAAAGGTAGGGTCGTGGATAGCGGTCGATACCCATATCGCTAATATACATGTTCACCTTTTCACAAAAGAGCGCAGAAATAACCTGAATCTACCGGAGCTGCTCTCCTCTGAAGAAGACTCGGAGGCCCTTGATTTGAATCTCGCCGATTACGCTGAGCCCGTCCCACTCCAGCGCGCGGCAGCACCGTCAAAGGGTAGGAGATTTCACACAACAGCCTGGCTGGCACAGGAATCTCAGCAGGAGCTTGGAGTCTGGGATAGCCAGCTTTCGAAGCTCAAGACATTGCCCGAACGCCTCCAGACTGAAGAACTCAGAGCTTTGCTGGCATTCGACCAGCTGGCGCCCACTTTGTATTCCTCGCAGGACTGGCGGAAGGCCCTTCAGCTTGTCTCCAAAGCATGCTTGTCCAGCACAGCAGTACCTATCTCGCTCCTTATCGAGCACATTGAGTCGAAAATTGCAGCAGGCCAATTTTTCGGCGAGCGCGAAATTCGTGCGGCACTTGAGACGGTTGCTTATTACGGAGAAAAGCACATTAGCTCTCAAGAAGTGAGCCCTGATACCTCCACGGAATGGAAACAAATATGCGACCAAAAATCGCAAGCCCTACTTGATCTTCATGAGCTATTGTTCAGATCAGCCGGCGTTTCGTTATTGCGCGACCAAGAGTCTGTCTTTTTATTGTTTCGAGCATTTGTCGCACCCACGGCCCAGTCAATTACACCTGCAAATGCTTTGATTGAGCCTGAGATCTTCGTAAAGCCGACAATCTTCCTAGATCAGCGAGCTCTTGGGTTTTCTGATTTCCTGCTCAAACCGAGTGGCCTGTTGCTGGACCGACAGGTGTTGACTGTCACTCTGACTATCTTGCTGAATGCTCAGCTGTGGGATCAGTTCTGGTCAACGCTCAATAGAGTGGCGGACGTTGTACATCTCGAGCCGGCTGTCATCAACTCTGTTGTTGGGATGGTTGTGAAGACCGGCTACCCCGCCCCTATTTCGTTCATGGTCAACCGGTTTCTCCCCAATCTCTATCGGCAGCAGGATCTTGAAATGACTCCTGAGCTTTCGGGTGCATTAAAACGGGGACTGGCTGTGATAGACCCTGACCAAAAGACTAACGCTTCCCTCAGAACTCTGCTTCAACTCCACTAGTTTGTACATAGTTACGATTAACGATCTCCTTGAACTCCTGCACTCATTAGGCTGAGAGATATACGAACCACTTTCTGGTTCTGCTCAGACAATGATGGGGCGCAATTATACCCTCGTGAGGTGCCAGCTAGTGAGCCAAGACGAAGGCCCGGAACCGCGATGGGCTCAGCTCTCTGCATATGCAGAACTGGGGCCGGCATGGAGCATGTGCTGCACGGCATACATAGAGTTGTCCTTACCCTCGAATCACCACCCGCGGCTAATAGAACTGTAATGTCCGCTCCAGAAACGCTGTCTCGCTCGCTAGGCAACCAGATACTGGGCCATAGCGGTCCTCTACGCGACTACAATCATGCAGACGACACGCAGTACAAGGATTTGCGAGCTCAAGCCGAAAAGGAGCGTGGTCAACAGCAGGCCCTAGCTGCCAAAGCTAAACACGCCTATGAGAGCGGAGATAAGGCTGCTGCCCACAACTTCTCTGAGCAAGCAAAGCAGCACGATGCTCAGGCTGACCAGCTGAATGCCCAGGCTGCTGGCTGGGTGTTTCGCGCGAACAACGCTGACTCCGGTCCCAATGAAATTGATCTACACGGTCTATTTGTAAACGAGTCTCTGAGTGTGCTGGACGCGCGCGTCGCTGCTGCTCGCTCGCACAACGAGCCAGAGCTTCATATCATCACAGGCAAGGGCAATCACTCCGCCAACCACATTTCTAGACTGCGCCCTGCGGTGGAGCAGTACCTTTCCCAGCACAACCTTCGCTGGCACGAAAAAAAGGGCAACTCTGGTGTGGTTGTGGCTGAGGTCGGCGGCTCCGGAGCAGCTAACTTCCCTCCACCCGGACAGCCTCAGGGACAGCAGCACCAGCAGCAGGCCTACCAGCAACAGCAGCAGCACGGGGGCAGTGCTGGCAACTATTACGGTACACAGGGTGGATACCAGGGCGGATACAACCCACACCAGGGATACTCGCAGAATGCTGGCTATGGTCAGAACCAGGGCTACAACCATGGTGGTAACCAGGGTGGTAATAACCAGGGCCCCAACTATGGGCAGATCTTCCGCACTCTCCTTAAACTCGTACGCGTGTTCAGGCAGTGTATGTAATTTTGCCTACCAACTGAAAATTATCATTCGGACATTAATATGAAAATGATTTCTGATCAGACACGGGTAAACCGCCTATTTCTTACCTTGGTCGTTGCATGTTGTCACGAAAGCGCTTGGATTATTCTGTACCGTCAAAGTATTTGTAGGGGTTCAAGATGCCTTGGGGGTCAAAAGTCTTTTTCAACTGAGCCATGATTTTGAGTTGTTCATCACCTCGAGAAAAGTGTTTTTTGTTGCGTTTTTGTAGCCCTATACCATGCTCTGCGGAAATGGATCCATTGAATCGTGCAACCTCCTCGAAAATAAATGGTTCAAGCGCCTCCAGCACAGCTTCGTCGTACCGGTGCACAGAAATTAGAATGTGGAGGTTGCCATCTCCAATATGACCAAAGCCGCTTACCCGGCGAGCAGGTTTAGAAGCATCATCCAGGCTGATCAAGCCAGCAGCTTCTAGCCGATTTCGAACAGATTCTGTCAGATTATACATGACGGGCAGCGGAACTGATACATCGTAAGAATAGAAGCCGCCCATCCGACTGAGTGCATTAGGAATCTCCTCTCTCCACTTCCAGAGCGCTTGCTGCTCAGTTTCTGACTGTCCGAGTATCGCGTCCGAGATAGTGCCCTTATCTGCAAGAAACTCGAGGAAGGCTTCTAGCTTTTGGCCATCGTGCGCACTATTGGAGCCGCGCACCTCCACCAGTACTGTAAAATCCGTGAAGTCCATAGGTCTTTGCCAGGAATACGCCACTTCAACTTCTTCCAAGCCATGAGGGTCCATTACCTCAAACGAACCCAAGACTTCCGCTAAGTCGCGTTTAGCAATCTGAAATGCGTGCTGGACAGCTTCGAAAGACGGTAGACTCAGAAGAGCAACGCTTGTAGATTGGGGTTTTGGCGGACAGGCTATGGAAAATCCAGTGATTATTCCCAGAGTCCCCTCGCTCCCCACAAATAGCTGCTTCAGATCAAACCCACTATTGTCTTTTCGCATAGTGCTTAAGCCATTGAACACAGTTCCGTCTGCCAGGACAGCCTCAATTCCAAGAATGCTTCCATGGAGTGTGCCATACCGGAGAACTCTTACACCACCAGCGTTCGTGCTAAGGTTTCCACCCACTTGACAGCTCCCCTTCGCACCTAAATCGAGCGGGATCATATAGCCTCGAGCACCAACATACTCGTCTGCGTTCTGTAGAATTATACCTGAGTCCGCGACAAGTGCGCCAGAATTTTCATCAAACGACCTTACTTTGTTCATGTTCTCTAACGAGAGGAGAATTTCATCGTAGAGTGCCACTGTGCCACCAACGAGCCCAGTCCGGCCACCTACGGGCACAATAGCAAGGTTCTGAGCAGCACAATGGCCGACAATTTCACTTACTTGCTTTGTGGATGAAGGCTTGAGCAAAACCTGCGACTGCCCTTGGTACATTTTAGTCCACTCCAAGTTGTAGCCTTCCAAAACATCTGTATCTGTGACTACTGCTTTCGGGCCCAGTATACCTGAGAACACCTTAAGATCAGCAGGCCGAACTCGGGAAAACGAGCCCCTCTCGATGCCAAGACTCTTGGCGCTTGCCTTGCTATACGTTCGAATAGCCGTAAGCCAATAATTCAAGCGCAATGCCTGAATTTTGAGCATTATCGCTAGGTGAGTTAAAGCTGCGTCTGGTCAGCTGTTACTCACCCGGCATGCCTAGAGAACTGCTCCGGACAGTGGGAGGAGGGGGGGATAATGAGAAACGCAACAGCGCTGCTGTGAATTTCGCTGAAATGGCAGCCTGATTATATGAACTCCCTATCATATAAAACAAGCTTTGGTAAGGTACACAGATCTGCGTGGCAGCTCAAGTTGAAATGGAGAAGAGGCTTTTGTGCACCAGAGCAGGTTAGCGGTGCATAATCTGGCATGCTCTGCCCATCTTGAAGTACGGGCCCACACGCTGGTTGGCTTCTAGATATAAGTGCTAACAATTCTCTACGGATAAAAATCCTGGAGGTATCTAGAATATTCAAATACTCAATAATGGAGCTTCAACGACGTCAGAGCTTTCCCTGCTCCGCAGAGCACGCAATCATGGGCTAGGTTCTGTTCAGTCATGCATGTACCATTATCAATATCTCCAGTGGGGTATACAGAGATTTACTCATCCCTGGAGGACAATCGTGACATTCATTAGTTGCTTGACCCAACGGATAGCTATAAACGCCGCTACATCTTTTGAAATAATCCAAGTGTTTTCATTGGAAGACATCTGGTGCTGAACCTCATTGATATCCTATTACATTAGGCATTTGGTCCTTTTGGCACAATGCAAGATGAGCTAACTGGTGCCGGTCGCGATCCCAGAAACGCCAGGCCCCACAGCGGTACCCCAGACTCTGCTATAGAGCTTGAGTACCTTCGAAAAGGCGTGCGTAATACTGCCGAGATTTCGAGCAGCAGTACACCTCTCTCCTACGACTCAGACTTGGAGGCTGTGGCGGACGCAGATCGGGCACTGCTTGCCGAAACTGGGTTAGGTCTAGATCGCGATGTTGAAATGCTACCAGAGACAACGCCAGTGAACAAGGAACTGGATCTTCTCAGCAAGCTCAAGCGCTCTTTTTCTCTTGGGGTTCGCTTATTTGTTCTAGCAACCGTCATTGGCGTCTTCATGAAGGGCACGTCAAAGTACGTCATGAAAACTGTGAGTCCCATGGTGGCCGTGCAGATCCGCATGTCCATGACGTGCATAATCACCTCGGGGCTCCTCAAGTACAAAAACGTCGAAGGCAATCTTTGGGGTCCGCCGAAAATGAGAAAAGCTCTATTTTGTCGAGGTGTTCTCGGGGCCATAAGCATCATGTTGGCATACTTTTGCTTATTGTACTTAACTCTACCTGACTTCGCCATGATTGGATTCATTACCCCAGTGGTGACAGGGATAGCCGGGCGGTTTTTTCTCAAGGAGCGATACCTTTGGCAGCAGTTAGTACTGGGAATTGTGGCATTCTTAGGTGTCATTATTATTGCAAAACCTCCTGCAATATTTGGATACCCAGACGGTGAGGACGCTAATTCCGACAATGTTCGTTTGCACGCGCTGGCTGTCATAGCTGCTTTAGTGCAGATTCTCACAAGTACGGCTGTTATCATCCTTTTGCGCTATATGGGTCCAACCGTTGATGCACTGGCTACTGTAGCCAACTACAGCTTTTTCAGTACAGTTCTTTCTACTTCAATCATGATTGTGCAAGGAAGAAGGGCTTTTACGTATCCAACAGATGCCGCCACCTGGACTTTGCTTTTGATCGCAGGTTTGGCGGGTTTTGGATTGAACTATTTAACTCCACGAGCACTCCAATTAGAGGAAGCCAGTGTACTGTCAATCTGGGCGCCTGTCGAGATTGTGGTAGCAATCATCTTTGAAGCAGCGGTATTTCATGACTGGCCCGACGCACTCTCTGTTTTCGGTGGTATTGTCGTGGTGAGCTCGGTATTGTATTCCGCCACATTTACTGAACGGAGTGACGCAAAAAGATCCTAATGGTAATAAATTATCGAATTAATATTTAATGAACCGCAATTCACTTATACTCTTCGAGTAAATAGTCATTCCATATCCCAGTTCTTCTGCAAAAACTCTACAAAGAATGGCTTAATGCTTTCGGTGGCTAATGGCGCAGCCTTGTTCAACTGCACGAAATTGCGACGAATGCGGTTGAGCTGTGGTAACGTCAACCTGTGGGGGAGTGAGATTTGGCTGTCCCCAAGCTTTACCTGGGCACCTGGTGCGTCTTTACAGAGCTCCATTATCTGCTTGACCACAGCTGCGGTGGTTTCATTGAGTGCCGAAAGATAGTTTGCGGGTGCTACAGGTTTAACAGTCGTGGCTTGGTTCGGGGGAGCGGGTGTCCTGTTCACCAGAGAGTCCCAAATCGCCTCGATGGGCAGCGGATCATCAGGTAGTAGAATGTACAGCGGAGAGTCCCACCTCGTCATGGCATTTGGCTCTTCATAGCGAAACGCAAGGGCCTCGAACAACTCTTCCGGCCAAGCATCGGCGGAGTTGGCGTTATGTTGTCTACATTGGTCCAGGGGAGTACCCACATGGACGACTACCGACGTCGTATTGATAGCTTTAGCCTCACAGAACAGTTGATAGCGAAACCCCTTAATGTAGGAAAGATTATCCAATATGACAATTGTATCTTTTGAAAGCGACCGTTTCACGGCTGCCATTTGAGCACCTCGAGCAGCCTTCTCGGGGTCCTTTTCGCTGTATACGGCTTTGCCAATACCTAAATTGCTATCCGTGACAACCACCACATCCTTTATGGTGCCCCCTAATCGACTTCTAAATGCGGTCTCAAGCTCTTTGGCTCTTGTACTGATGCCTGAGCAAGGAAATCCGCTAAGGATCACGAGAGGCATAAGTTAACGATCTCAAAGTTGATTAATTAGATAATCTTTCTATCTTCAGCTGAGTCTTGATCCTCCCATGCGACCATAATGGTTACGAGGGGTATATTTCAGCGCTTTTCGCCATTGCGGAGAAAATTGTTTTGCGGCAAGATATATTGCTTGAGCGCTTTTAATAGCTTCCAAAGAACTTTCCATTGCTGGAGCAACTTGTGCCGGCTTCAACATACAGCTTGGTCAAGTGCCTTTCCATCCATAGCTTCAAGCTTGGAGTATCAACGAAGCGTACTTGGCGTGGCCAAACGGTCGAAACACAGCACAGTGCATGAAGGAAAGGAGTATGCTGAGGACGTATTTCGTCCGAGATTGCACTTTCCCGATCCCGGACAAATGCGTTTATCTAATTTGAACAACAGTGGTCAGCGGGACGTTCAGGCACTACAAAAGATTCGCGATATTTCATACCAGGTAGATTTGGTTGCTGAACTTAGAGATGCTCGAACTCCGCTTTCTAGTATAAACCCATTGTCGGATTACATTACGGCCAGGAAGCCCAAGATAGTACTGTATACCCACGGAGATCGCAGTAACTTGACACCAGGTCAGGCGACGGCGCTACCTGACTCGCAAGATTCGCTAACAATCGATTCCGGTTCTCACATGGATTCACTTGCTGTTTTAAACCGCATAACCTTGGCACTTCAGCAGCGTGTCGGGCCAGTTCCACCTTTAGGATACAAGGTACTGGTGACCGGCTTGCCAAACGCGGGCAAGTCGACGCTAATAAATACGCTCCGCAGAACAGGACTGTCCAACAAAAAGCTCAAAAACCCCTTGTCTGTCAGCAAATACCCGGGGACTACACGAGCCCTGACTGAAAAAGTCCTGGTAAGCGATACACCCAAGATATACATGTTTGAGGCACCAGGTACGCTTCCGCCTACGCTCCCAAGTTTTCATGAGGTGCTGAATCTCTGCCTCATTGCTGCTGTGCCCTACAAACAGATTGTTGATCCTATTGTCCTCTCAGACTATCTACTGTTTCAAATTAACAGGGCTTATCCTGGGGGCGGGAAATACCCCGGACGGCCTACTAATGAAATCTCTCAACTGCTGCAAATAATGAGGAAAAGGCGAAGTGTTGATCACGAGGTTGTAGCGCGAGAATGGCTGAGTCGCTACGTCAACGGCGGCAAGTGGAAGCTTCTGTTGGATGATGTGTCCCCTGGGTCTTGTGATATGGTACTGAAGCACTATGCTTCGTTCAAGCACGGTCAGGGCCCTGCTGCAGGCCGCAATAAACTGCGTCGGCAGTATATGCTATAGGTCTCTGAATCTGCCGGCAGTTAACGTGCTTCTATCCAGTCACCTAATTAATTCATTATTTATATAAGACTTGCATCCTCTGGGCCACATTTTCATTTCTTATATGCGCTGCCAATCTGAACCGTCGCATATGACCAAGCAACTGAACGCCTGGCCCATTACATCGCGTTTCTCCAGCGCTTTCGGTGACAGAGTGCAATGTCGGACGATGACGATTTTATGCTGAGCGCAGATGAGGAAGACTTTGACTTCGGTTACGATGGTGGTGACGTTGCCAGTGACGAAAATGAATCTTCCAATGGCGATGGTATGGATGTTGATGGCTCGCCAGAGAATATGTACTATAATGCCAAAGCATTGCGAGAAGATGAACCTGAGACTGCCCGCAACCAGTTTCAATCAATTATAGACACACATTCAAGTGAGGAGCACACTGTGAAAGCTTTGAAACAGATGCTGAAGCTGCTGGCTGAGCAGCAAAAGGGTGAGGAGATTCCTCCAGTGGTACGCGAACTGTCCGAGAAACTCTCCTCGAACTCATCGACACTGCCCTATGCGTACCGCGAAAAATCTCTGATTAACGCCCTAGAGAGGTTGTCTCAGGGCAAAGCCGCACCGGTCCAAGATCTTTATACACGTACCCTGAACATGCTGGCCGTAGCTAGTGGCCAGGAACGGCTCTATGTGAGAGTGGCATTCTCATATTTTCGCTATTTGCTCGACAATGGCAATCCTGTTCATGCTCAAACCATTTTGGATTCAATTGCCGGCACAGTGTTACCTCCGAAAAATGATGACCCTCTCAAGACGGCAGCGTACTTGGAACTCATGGCGTCCTATATGGAGCTGATACTCAAAACTGGCCGCGCTCCCGTCGAAGAACTTTACTACAGAATTTCAACGCTTAAGTCGCCTCTCGGCCACCCGCGAACACTCGGAGTTATAAAAGAGTACGGAGGAATACTGGCTACACGCCGAAGACAGTGGCTCCAGGCCAAGACCGAATTCCTTGCAAGTTTTACCCATTATGATGAAGCAGGTCTACCTGACCGTGTAAGAGTATTAAAATACCATGTTCTCACTGCAATACTAACGCAGTCTGGTCTTAATCCGTTCGATTCCCAGGAGACAATGGCGTATCGGCAAGACCCTGCAATGACAGTAGTTGGCGAGCTCGTAGAGGCGTTTATGACCATTGACTATTCCAAGTTCACATCAGTGGTCTCAAAGCATTCCGTTGAAATTAGAGAAGACCCTCTTGTGGCTTTCATTCTCCCTTCTATCAAGCAAGAGTTCCAGTTCGAAGCATTGGTCAACCTCGCGAAGCCGTACTCCCGCGTTACCTACAAGTTCTTGGCCGAATCATTGGATATCCACGTATCCTTGATCCCTAAAATGGTGACAGAACTCATTCTTGATGGCCGCCTCAAATCTGCCAGACTCGATACTGTGAATAACATGCTGCACCTAGGCAATCCTCCTTATGAATGTCAGGGTATCAGTTTGATGATGCGAGCTGAGGTCGAGCACCAACAGCGCAGTTTGGTAAACGTCGATTTTCCGGAGCGATACAAGATCCAGCGTGCTACTGCTGAACAGCAGCGAAAAGATCAAGAGATACTTCGGCCCGTTGTGGAAGAGCAAAAAGCACAGACCGATATCGGGTCTATCAACCATCGAATCCTGATAGCCGAAGCAAACTACCGATTGACGACTTCCGCAAGAACTCGTTACGAATAAGTTAAAATAGATAGTTTATTTATGCATATGCTTTTGAGAACCTCCTTTCCCTTTGGCTAGTTCGCCTTTTGGTCCTCGTCCCTTCGCTACATGACCTGTTGAATTTTCTGGGCTTCATTCATGCTCTCCGTAGAGCGCGGAGTAGCTCTCTGTCCTTCAAACTGCTCGGCAGCAGGAGGCGCCCAGGCAAGATAGTCACGACGAACCTCAACATAGTCATATGCAAACTCGCCAATCTGATCCTCGTCGACACCCCGTGCCTCAGCCTCTTCAGACACGCGCAAGCTGCAACCGGGAATGTAGTTGATAGCGTAGGCTATTAGCACTGTCATTACCGCGGTATAACCTGTGCAAGCCGCCGTGTACGCAATCTGCTTGTATATCTGTTTCCAATTATGCGAAAGCCATCCACCTGGGTGCTCGCTAACGCCATCGAGGGCCACGATCCACCCCGCTCCAAAAAGGGCATTGAAAATGAGCCCGATAATACCAGCAACGCCGTGCTCGGCAAACGTATCCATGGAGTCATCAACGTTGATGAGATATTTGATCTGTGTGCTAAAGTTGCATACCACCCCAGACACCACACCAAGGAGAGCCGACGCCCAAAACGGGATGTAACCCGAGGCAGGGGTCGCAGCAACAAGGCCTGAAATCATACCGGAACAGATCGCCACGGTGCTCCACTTCCTCTCAAGACGCCAATCTAGCAAGCACCAAGCAAAGGCGCCAAATACTGCAGTAATGTTCGAGTTCCACACGGCATAAACGGCACGCAGGTTGGCGCCGAGGGCAGAGCCACCATTGAATGCCAGCCACCCGAACCACAGTAGCACTGTGCCGAGCGTGACAAAGGAAATGTTGTGAGGCCGGAAATTTATGAGCAATTTCTCTTTCCTCCGGCCCAATACAAAGGCATATGCCATGCCTCCGACACCAGAGCCGATCTCCACTGGCCCTCCGCCCGCATAATCCATGACCTCCCAGCCGATACCGGCCCAGCCATTTGGACCCCACGCCCAGCACGCCAGCGGGCAATAGACAATGGTGGCCCAAACGAAAGTAAAAACCATGGCTGGCCACAAGCGTCCACGCTCTGCAGCGCCTCCCATGACAATAGCACAGGTCACAGCACAAAACATTCCCTGGTAGCCAGCAAAAAGGAGCTCGGGGTATGTAGCATCTGGCTCGTCGTCGAGGATGTTACGAAGGGCAAAGTTTCGCATATTGCCGATATAACCGTTCGTTGCGGTCTTTGAGAAGGCTAAAGAGTATCCCCAGAACCACCATTGAAACATGGCCACAGAGCCGGCCATCAGACACAGCCATATCATTGACAGAGCCGATTTCCGACGAGCCAGCCCAGAGTAGAGGAAGCCAAGGCCGGGGATCATAATGAACACACCCACTAGGCTCACTGTAAGATAGGCGATGTCACCCGAGTCATACTTGGGGATTTCTTTCATTGCTGTGGGAAAACTTTATTCTTTTACCTTTTTTTTGACTTCTCTCCCTTTCTTTCCGACCTAAGAAAACCTCAGCTCGAATTTGGGATTCGCAACTACCGAAAGCGCGATGAGTATAAATAAATAACGATCCAAGGTTATCTCCGCAAGAAACTTTGGTAGCGCGTCCCAGATATCGCGCTTTAGTTTTCAGAAACGATGAAAGATCCAACCTTGGTCTCAAAACTGTCTCGCATGGACTATATGTAGTAGATCTCGCCTCGCATTTCTGCCTCTCGGTCATTGGCCACCCGACATCCCTATCAGTGGGTTAGGTGTCAAAGATAAGTGTCAGTGTGACCAACGCCGAGACCGGCCGTCAAGGCGGACACGCCATGAGCCAACATATTAGCCACTTGTAGCTTGCGAACGAAACTCTGAGGCTTACTCGAGCCTTCAGTCGATGGTTGAAATGTCTAAATCGTGGGCACACTGTTCTTACTGTCCATTTAGATAGCAAATGGCTTGCCCGCCCTGTCCTGGTGGTTGCCTGCAGCTGTGCATGGCCCCTTGCAGGTCGGGCGTGGTCTAAACCTCCCAAAGGTGTAATCACATGCGCGTTCCGCGCGGCTGGCTGGCAATCGGCCCAGGCGCAGTCAGCAATCAACGCCAAGCAAGCACCAGAGATAAGCGTGCCGGCAAGGGGGCAGAGTGTGGTGGGGTCGGGCCACTTGCTGATGGGCCTATAGCCACGCTAGCGGAGCCAACGCATAATTCTGTCGGGGAATGAGCTTCGTGCGTAGCTAATTTAGAGGGAATCAGATACATTTGCTTGAATGCAGTTTAGCTAACTAATGGACTTGAGAAATTAAAAAATATCGCCCTTATCGGTCAGCTCATGTGCGGACCGCAAGCGCCAGTAGTCGTTGACCGGCTTGTAAAATGGCTCACCGGTAACAGGATGTTTCGCTGTCTCGAACCAACGCGGATGGTACTCTATTCCGGCCTCTTCGCGCTCGCGCCGTGCTGCACGCTGCTTCTGCTCCACCCGGTGCTTTTCATCGCCGGCTTCATCATAACGTCCTTCTTCCATGGCACGCTGATCCGGTCTGAATCTGGTATCAGTCGGTGCCAACCAAGGGGCAAGTTTTTCGGGTAGCGCGTTTAGCGTAATAGCAAATGGGGTGAGGTTGAATGGCGCTGGTGGACGGTCATGAACCTGCCAAAGCAGCAACTTTCCTTTGCTGTCCGATTTTTCGGCAAAAATCTTGTCATTCCAGGCTCCCCCAATGGTATACAGCTCCTTACCGTTCTTGTCCTGAACAACGCCTTCGAGCTTATATGCAGAGGAAGCACGCCAGCCGCGAGCTTTGAAATTAAGGGTGCACGAGAGCCCGGTGGTATGATTCTTGATATTCATAGTACCATAATTATCCACGACTGGGTTACCAACCATGATTCCAACAACCGAAGATGTCACTTTCCTGAACGAGTATAGCTCTTCTTCAACATCCGCACCCTTGTCAGGACGCAACTTCAGATACCAAAGACCCAAGGGGCGAATATCAAACGAGCGACCATTGAACTTCGAATCCACATTCGACTCACCATAAAATTCCCAGCGAGGAGACTCAGCGTGAAGGGCACCAATGGCAGGATGGTGCGACACTTGTTCAGCAAACATGCGGAAGCCATGATCCGGACGACAATATTCAAAGGTCTCCCCAAGCAAGGGATTGAAAGGCTTCGCAACACGGTTGATCGTGGACGAGTATGAGCTTGCAGCAAACGCAGCAATGTACGCTAACCGTAAGCCAGGATCTGTAACGGCCTCGGCCGCCTTGTCTAGCAGATCCACATACTCCATATCCTCTGCAGAACGCTGTAACAAATTAGTGCATTCATTAAATGTAACCGGCAAAGTCATTCTGGTCATATCTTTACCGATAAGATTCTTCAAAATGCCCCACAATGACATCTTGGGACGGTTGTCATTGTCAATCGCCAAACGCTTGCGAGGAGGATCGTCATAACCAACAAACGAGTTATCACTCGCAATACGCTCAGCAATTTCTCGCTGTTTTTCGGTAGTCACGTCCTTAACAAGACTACCAATATTAGCATCATTAGGCGGCGGAGGCACTTCTGAGCGAGCTACAGCTGCAGGGTCTTGCTGGCTATCATATGCGGATGCCGGGCCGACGGGCTCATCAGAGGGCGCACTTTCGGTTTGCGGAACGTTACTATCTCCATTATCATGCGCAATGGCTGCACCACCCGCAGCAGCAGCCCCAGCTCCTGCGCCTAGCGCAACTCCGCCAGCAGCAGCTCCACGACCACCGCCTTCCCTGGTTTCAAGACCACCTTCGGGATCCAACTCTTGTTGAGTTTTTACCCCCTGATTACCACTTTCCACTGACTGCTCAGTGCTGTGATCCGGAATGGACTGCTGGGACTTCCCATATGAAGAATCTTCAGCGATCTCATCCACGGAGTCAGGTTCGGCAGTCTGCCGCTGTCCTGTGCTCGCACCCTCCGAAATAGACTGCGAATGTTGCTCCGTACGGGGTTCATGGTAGTTTTTGACGCCAGGCATAGCATCATTTACTTCTTGGGTGCTGGGTCGCGGATCTACGTCAGATCGATATGTCCCAGGCACGTCCTGATTACCATTGAACACTGCGCTAGCACCAGCTGTGTTACCTCCCGCATGATGAGGCAGAGTGGCATTCGGGTGCCTGTTCTGAAATTGCCATTCGTCATATGTATCGTAGAACACATCCTCGTCCTCTTCTACCGAACCCGTTTTATCGGTGGCACCGTTCTGCAGCTGGTAAATTTTGGCGTCCATATCCTGGGTCTTGCGCTCAAGATCACCAACCTGCTGAGCCCACATGCGTTGGGCATTTTCTGAACGCTCCAGCAGACCTCGAAGCCGGTTTATCTCTCCAAGTACATGCGTATTGTAGCTATTGATATCTTTCGACAGAATATCAATGTTACCAACACCAGTTCGGACGGCATCTTTTGATTCTGCATCTGCAGTCTTTGGCTCCAACAGCGATAAGATGTCCCGAATGGCAGAGAGCTGGACCTGCATACTGTTTACAGTAGTAGGCGGTGGCTTCATGGTATGCCAATCACCTTCATCCTCACTAGTGCTATCGAAGTCACCCTCTTGAGCACCAGTTGCTCCGAGATCGTTTACAATGAACGCATTGAGGTTCTGAGCCGGGTTACCATGTATAGCACTGACCGGCTCGCCAGGCTTCGCCTGCGATGTCTGCGATTTGTGGCTCTTTCTGCCAATCGAGGTCTGGCTTTTGCGTCTGCCGTGAGAAGGTCCAAGCCCTTCACGTGCTTGAGCGCTTGTGTTGGCATGACCTGCGGGCTGAGCTGAGCCTTGGCCGCGAAGGCCAGCTCCTGCCGTGCCGACCCCGTATGCTGCTACACCAGCAACAGCCCCGGTCGCACCTCCAGTTGCTGAGGAATGAGCAATGTTAGAATCACCGAGGCTGCGATTGCCAGAGCCAACAGACGAGACAGAAAGCTTCGATCCATGTCTTGCAATTGAGCCAGACTTGCCGGGAGCTCTCTCTCCATCACGGGCGTAAGAAATAGCATTCTGCAAAGACCATACCCACTGATTAGCTTCAACAGGATTGTTTGCCCTCAAGTGAAATTTGGTGCTGGAAGTCTTCACCTCAAACCGACGATTTTCGCCTGAGCGAACTTTGACCCGAGCGTTCCGCAGGGAGATTGCTCCCCTAGCACGCTCTTGTGGAGATTTGGAATAGCTCAATTTGTTATTCTCCAGATTGAACCATCGGACTTTATAACCAGTAGCCAAGTTTGTATACTTGCTCAGGTAACCTGACATCTTCGGGGGCCCATGAGGATCTTGGCCCTGGATGGATTCCACAAGGATAGCCTGAGACTTGGCTGCATTGTTGAGCAGGCGACGGATATTGTCATTTTTCGTCAGTTCCACTGGTAATCGCCCCGCGCTATCTTTTGTTAGAGGATTACCACCATTTTCCAGGATGAGCTCTACAAGCTTTTCGTTGTTAGCCGCGGCCGAGGAGTGTAAAACCGTGAGTCCAGTATCGGGATCGAGGCCATTGATATCAATATACTCCGGCACCCGCGGGTTGGAAAAGACTTCACATAGTGCCTCGGTGTTTTGGGACTGAAATGCATAGCGCAACTGAAGAGCCGTTTTGGCGGCAAAATCATCTTGTAGCTTGTTCAGAACCTGAAGTGTTTCAGGATCATCGGACATATCCTGCGGTAGCAATCCGTCATTGTTTGGCAACGTGTCATTGACATACGGGTCAGCCATGAGCAACTTAAGGGCGGCGAGGTTCTTCACGTGCACAGCATTGTGGAGCGGGGTGTTACCATGCTGGTCAGGCTCGTTGATTCCACGGTGCCAGGTGCGGTAAAGCTCCAAGACTTTTTCAAAAACCTGAGGATTCGAGATCTGCACCGCCATACCCAAAATGTTAGGAGTCTTCGAGATGTTGTAAACATCGCTTAATTTGGCCAGCTCATCAGGCGATGTGGCCTTGAGGGCATCCATCACCTTCAGGCGTACCACTGGATTCTCCGTGTTGCTAGCCATGATCAGAATTCGTGGCAATTGGCACTGACACGGCGGAGTTGTTGTGGTTTATGGGATGGGGGACGGTGTCGGGGTAGATGGTGCGACTTATGAATGCAGGTGGGAGTTGGCTTGCTTTCACTTGCCTATATAATGCATGTGCTGCTTAGAGCGAGTGCATGCCCCTACCCGATTGCTCGCGACGTGCTCTTTGATGACGTAGAGATCGCACGTGACGGCTATTGCTACGATGGCTAGAACTACAATCGAGGTCATATGGATAAACCAGCGTGGCCTTTCGAGATCGGTCCTGCTCATTGGCGGTGAACTTCGCTCTGCACGCCGAGTAGAAACTGAGCACCTACTCTCCAAGCGACATTTCTGTGGTTAGGGTATTACTGCACGTATACCCAATCGCCGATGTTGCACCCCGGGGTGCTATCTTCGAATGCACAGCAAAACTCGACTTCAAAATCCATGGTATGCTCTCGGAGGTGTAAGTAGATGAAGCTCAAAGAGTAGCTTGCTCAAATTTCATGCCGTTATATACAATAGTGTACCAATTCTGCCGCATGACATCAACGAGGCTGAGTCGCCCTGCAGTCGACCGACGCGGAACACATGCACCCACGAGAAGAACCGCTGGGATGTCGTAGTCGTAGACGAACCGGCTATAGTATATTTGCAACGCTAAGTATGTTGGTCGGACACACTGGCAGCAAAACCCACAGCCACTTCGGCCCTCCGTGGTCTCCGTTTTCCAAACGTTTTGCGCCCGCCATTACCCAGGCGTCCAGTCGTGACTTCGGAGCCCCGGCAAGCCAATATAGCGCAGTAAGCGTGCCGCTGTCTACAGCAAGAGGGTTTTTAGACCTCTTATATCATTTTTATAACGTATTCGCATGGAAAAGCCTGTAGATCAGGTAGGTTAATCCATAACGACATCCGAGGACGGCCCGATCACTGGGGTCAACGTCACTGGGGTCAACGGTTTTGCCTTGGGCTCTTAGCCCCTCTAGTTAGTTTCCTGGCTGTCAAAGCTCTCTTTCTGGCATAGGAAGACCAAGGAAGTTCCCTAACCCTCGCTTCTAACCACTCTTACGCGAGCTGATTTTCACCTGACTTAATCAGGCAAATGCTACGACGGCTAGGAGGTGTGCGGAGCGTCCTAGTCTCCGGAGGCGTAAGTCGTCGCCTTTACTCCGATGGCCAGGCTGGGGCTGGCTTCGATATGAAATCATTCATCCAGCGCATTGATACAATTACCAGGGACCAAGCTGCTCGCAAAGAGCAGAGCCGGAAGCGCCCTGCCAAGCGTAAACCTTTCGATGCCAACGTGAAAAATTCACGCTCTGCAGCCCCCTCTGGTAGCTCGGGGTCGTCAGCGAGAAAGAAGGAAGGAGCGAATCAGCCGAGACCAGCGCGGCCTTCAGGACCCACGGAAAACCGCATGCAGCTGCCCAAGCGGTCGAACAAGCCCAGAGCGGCTACTGATGCTGGCTCGGCTCCAAGCTCTGCAGGACCTACGGGCTCTCCGGACTTCATCTCCGCCACCGAAGATCTGCAAAATGCATTTCCAGATCTAGGTCAAATCACTGAAACCGATGAAGCCCCGCGGCGCAGAAGATCTCCTCTGCGCCCCGCAGGTACTGCCCCGTCTGCCGCCAGGCCCGGTTTCCGTGCATCCCAGGGCACAGGAGGGCAGGCACAGAGCCATGGCAATTATTCGCGGTTCAGGAAATCCGGTGGCCGAGCTGCGTCTGGGCCTAGAACCAGTGGTCCTCGTGGCCGCGGCCGTCCCCGCCAGCCTACTAAAACACAAACCCCCATCCGCCGGCGTGCGGCTGGTGATGAAGGGTTTTTAAGCCCTTCGGAGGCTTTGCAGATGATTTTGAGTCGTCAGGGTTCAGACCCCACGGGCAAGATCAAGATTACAAGCATGAATCCCCACGAAATCACCAGCAATCTTGCGCCCAGCGCTATCACATATAACACCCGCCTTTGGTCAGTGCTTAATACAGGTCGCCTAGCACGCACTACGCCATCTCAGCTTATCTCGCGAGCAGTCACGGGTGAGTTCAAATCAGACATGCTTTCGGAGACTAAGCAAGAGACGGTGAGCCGAGCGCTTGACGGCAACGCAACTCTAACCATGGGCCACAAGGAGTTCTTATCTTCGGTGGCTAGTGGAAAGATTCCCACTGCTGAGGTTAGGACCCGCACTAAAACTGCTGAACAAGAATGAGATCCACCTATGGTGAGAGAACGAGCTCGTGAACTAAATCAAGAAAAAAAGATAATAAAAAGAAAAGGTCTCCCTGTATATAGAGATGCATGAGCTATGTATTGCTTTTATCCTTCTCAAAAGATTCCAATTTTCTAGTAACCCCTTCGGTCCAGCTTGCCTCACCTTTGGCGAGACCGCGCTTGAAATTGGCACCAAGCGACCTGTCCCTCAATGACGTCACCTGTAGCAACAAAACGCTGCGAAAGACGCTTGCCGACCAGCTCTCTGGTGCCATATTCAGAATAAAATCAATGTCCACGATGGTTCCGAACTCAGACAGCAGCCTAGTGACCACGGCACGGTGCTCCGCTGAATCTTCTTCGACCAGGAGCTTGACAGCATGCCGTACAAGGCCACTCTGGGTCTCCTTATCTGCGGGCACCGCGCTTTCTGACTCTAAGTTTGGGGGTTCGGCATATCTGCAGTACCATATTGCCCCTTTGTAGTCGGTTATTTCATGCACAAGCAGATCCAGGCATTGGGTGAACAGACCCATGCGACTGTAGGCCATACAGCGTTCAATGTATAAAGTCCCGGCATGCGTATCAATAATCGAGACCAATGCACTAACATCTACATCCGGACGCTTCAGAAGCATGATAAACTCCAGTTCCAGCTCCAGAAATCGATCAAACAAGCTATTCGCGGGAGTGAGTGCCTTGCTGCTGGTGAGATATTCAAAGTAACTGCGCTTGGGCCAGCCCAAGTTGCGGTATTTACTGTAACACTCTGCCACAAAGTTCGCGATTTCCGTATTCTTCAAGAGATCGATAAGGTCATTGAGAACAAGGGCGGCAAGATCTGGAACGAAAAGTGGCTTTTTGACATCGTAGACGAGAAACTTCAGGTAAGCACGCCAGGCCACATCGCCATCCTGGTCTTTCAGAGTATCAAACACGAGTTGCACGTCGAATTGTGTTGCTCGCTGCTCATCTGTGAAAACGCGAACTCCTTGTTCAGGATCTATCGATACGAGGTCTAAAGCACGTTTCCACACTGTGTCCTTGTCTGTACTTTTGATCAAGTAGTCAGCGATTCGTTTGCCATAGCTAGACCCCTCTTCCTGAGGACCAGGCCAGGTTTGCGTTAACAAGCTCCTCCATAGATCCAGTAAATTTTGTTCTTCGCCTCTCGCTGTATAAATAGCCTCCAGGGCCTTGTACCGTTGCTTGGTCACAAGATCTTTGATCAATGCATCGCTTGACACAGTGTTCTTGTCAGTGATGAAGTTGACCAGTTCATCCTCAGTAAGAAGCTCTGCGTACACATGTTCCAGCTGGAGCGCTAAGCTCAGATGTGCAGACCGTTGCCTCTTTAGTTGAGCACGTAGATAGGCCTTGAAAAATTGAAGGTCAGGTTTTCGTTTAGGTTTCTCTTTCGTTTCCATTAGCAAATGTTTCAGCCCGGGAAAGACAGCTGGTTCCTCGTCGGTGCGATCGAATAAATAGAGTAATATGTTCGGATCTATGCTTATGCCGTCAAGCCAAGCCTTCATGGCATCCACATAGTTTCCGTTAGCAAAAAGACGGAGTGCTAAGAGTAAACTGAGGTACTCGAGATGGTAAACTCCTTTTTCTGTCCCAAGTGAGACTAGATCTGGCGTTATCTCAAGGATTTCCTCGTTTACAACCTGCTGCTCGAGGTCTAGAAAAGGAGCCGGAGGTACCCACCACTCTATGGCCCTTTCGGCGGCCAGAATGAGGACACGTGTCTCTATTGTGGCGGCCGCTGAAGCCTCATTGCCGAACTTTTCAAGCACTTGGGGATGCAGGAACAGGAATTCTTCTCGGGAAAGAATAATATCAATGCCTGTAGGAGCGCGTTCTAGTTGAGGCTCAGAATGTCCTTTGTGGGCCACATCTGAGCCCCCATCCGCCGGCTCAGCGCTGCCCAAACTCGGCTGGGCAGGATGAGACTCTATAACATCGCCTTTGCCCTGTTCTTCTCCTCCAACAGTGGTCTTGATATCTGGCTCTGGTGTTTCCTCAGTGGTGTTCGGCACTGGTTGGTTAGCCTCCACCACCAAACTAGGGGTTTCCTTCTTCGGCTCTTTCGAACCGTCGTCGACTCCAGAAGGGACAGCGGCCACCGTAGATTTCTTGCTGGGGCTACGCGGTACTGCGAACCGGTCAATCTCAGTAAACCTGCCTGCCACACTATGCACAACAACTTCGTCACCAACCACGGCCAGCACATAGTTGTTCCATACCGCCACAGCATCGGGGTATATGCTCCAAGTGAGCACCTGTCCCTCGCGGGCAACCTCGCCTTGATCGCTGATTATCAGGCCCATGGCAATTTCATCCGCAGCCGTTCCCTGTACGACCAAATACTCAGAATCAGACACGAGCGCCAAATACGGCGGCAAACCTGGAGCCACTGGAAACAACGGTATCTTTCCCTGCTTGGCTAAGTCGACCAGTTCGTACGACGAGGCGGTAGCCACGAGCAAAAGTGAACTTGATCCGCACGCCTTGAGAATTCCGGGATACTCGATAGTGGATACGAGCTTGATGGAATCATCTACAACATCAAGCACGCGAATGGCGGCCGATGTGCATACCACAAGACGGTCAGCCCCGTCACCTGCCGTGTTTGAGCTGGGTACCGCGAGGGTAACATCGCGCATGGCAAAGCCAGTCACTGGGGACAGCCCTTCCAGGGCATAGCCCGTGGTCGCCGGTGGTGCGTACAATGCGAGCAGGCGCCCGGCAGCGGGAAGTGCCAGCACTTGACGCAGCCGCCGCCTCTTTTTATCCGATGCGAGCGCCGTCTGTGTACCCTTGATAGGCGGCGCCGCCACGAGACTGCCCGCCGGCAATTGGCCCGGGTCGACTGCATTAAGGGAGAATGCAATGACTTTGCCGTCTTCAGTGCCAGCATACAGCCGGCCACGAGCATAGTCGGCCGCGGTGACCTCCGCGGCCCCGGGCAGATCGATGCGCATCGCCCCCACGTTAGTAAGGTGAGATACTAGGCTCGCCTTGGCTCAAGATAGTCGCACCAGACTGTGCGGGTGGAAGGCGTTCTTCAAGTGCACAGCGAGCACAACTGCCAGCACATACTACTGGCGAGTGACATGTCCTTTGGCATCCCCGGTGCTGTGCCATCTACTCGTCTGGATGCACCGCTGAGCACCTGGGCTGACGGGTCGGCTTCTTTGGTGGGCCTAGACAACCTACGAGAATCGGTTCGCGCCCAGCTTAAGCATGTACGGCACGAGGCCGCGCCACCTATTGGAGCAATTCGGGCACTCCAGGACTATCTGGAGGCATTGCTCGAGCAGGATGCTGAGGGGCCACTGTCGAAAGCAGAGTTCCGCTGGCGACTTCCCTGGTCGGGCCTGCCAACCCTGGCAGGCATTGGCGGCAGCCGGCCGGCTTTGGGCTCGTCACTTGGCAAGAAGGTTCGCCTTGTAGGCATCAAAATGGAAGAGGCAGCCGTTGTGGTGTCGCTCGTTGTGATGCTCACGCGAGCGGCCGATATAGCCCGAGCGGCCGATAACGCTGCGCAATCCTCTGCGCACCTCAAGCAGGCGGCCTCTTATGCCAGGTACCTTGAACCACGTGGCGCTCCAGTGCCGCCAGCCCCATCAGACCTATCGGGCGCAACTGCTCGAGGGCTCACGCGTGCCTGTGTGGGCCTCCTACACCGGCTGACCATTGATAAGGGTCTGGCTCGCGCTCTGGAGGAGACTGTGACGGCGTCAACGGCAGCCGTGCACGCGCGGGTAGCCGTGTATGCCGCTGACCAGTTTGGTAGTGCCGTGCAATCGTCCCCCAAGGTTCTGGGTGATTGGTTGCGGTTGCACCAGGCCCACTGCCTAGCTACTGCAAGGGTGTTTCTGGCTGTCGAGGCAGCGGCCAAGGGCCAGGCTGGGCTCGCGCTAGGACAGCTTGCGGCTGCACAGGTCCCACATACTGGCGATCCCACGGCCGCGCACCTTGAAGAGGTTGTGAAGTTTTTGGGCAAAAAGTACGAGGCTGAGAACCGCGTCATGGCGCTGCAGGCGGTGCCATCTGTGGCGGCCCTGCCCGATCTACCCGGGGGCCGGGGTGTGGTGGAGCCTGCTGCCTGGCAGCCGCGGAATACAATAGGCGGGCCTTCACATTCAGCCGAATCTAGCTCTTCTTACTACTAGGGTAGGCTCGGTTTGCTCCCTTGTTCCCTATGGGAAATGCCACCTACAAGGAGAATAAATAGTTGATATAAATATTTGGCTCCTACACCCTAGCGGTCTCTGGAACGCTCAGGTCCCGGGGTTCATGCCTTGGCACCTGCACGAACGATTGACGGCACATGGGGCACAGGCCGCGTGACGACTCGAGATCAAGCCACTTTTCTATACAATGGGCATGAAAATAATGCTGGCAGCGACCAACCACCAGCGGACAGCCATGGCCCGGATAGATACAAGTTGGGCAAGTCCCGTCAAACTGAACGCGGCAAATTCCGCACACTTCATCTCCGCCCTGGGTCCACGTCCACACAGCCACCGGCTCCCATCTGTTGATGGAGATCTTCATGGATCAGGTAAACAATGTGACATCACGTTAAGTGGGACTTTAAAGCAGCACCTGCAGGGCTGCATGTTAGCGCCGATTAAAAGATCGCATACCAGAAGATCAAAAGGAACGGCCAAGCTAGTTTAGGGTACTGTCAAGTGCTCCCCAATATTGGGCAAACAGCTTCCGGTAGGACTAATCTCCCCTCCTAAATTCCATGATATGCTACACCGCCATCACCTCCGCACTTTTGTAGCAGGGTACGGTATCTCTAGGTACAATAGTGGCATTGGCGTAGTACTTAAGAGAGCAGTATATAGGCTTGAGTACCTCAAGCTTAAAATAGTCTATCACGTACGCCAGTTCCCTTGTAATGTGAGAACTTTAGCCAATTTCGTTCACGGAAACGACATAACGTCGGCCTGGGCTAGGAGAAGATCTGGTCACATGGCTGAAGCTCTTCAGCTGCAACGGCGCCTGCTGGTAAAGTCTCAGTTGAGTCAGCACGTGTTAGCTTTGTTCGCCTGAGTTCGACAAAATGGCGGAAGACGGTAAAGGTATGCCCGAGCTGCGGGAGCAGGACAAGTGGCTGCCCATTGCGAACGTATACCGTATCATGAAGAACTCTTTACCGCAGAATGCCAAGGTGTCGAAGGAGGCAAAGGAGTGTGTTCAGGAGTGCGTGAGCGAGTTTGTGTCTTTCATCACCAGCGAGGCGTCTGAAAAATGCTCGGCCGAGAAGCGCAAAACGGTTAACGGTGAAGACATTTTGTTCGCAATGACATTGCTGGGCTTCGAGAACTACTCGGAGGTGCTCAAAATCTACTTGACAAAGTACCGCGAATTTCTTGCGAAGGATAAGTCGCGACGTGCAAGCGATAAGCCGGGCGCGTCAGGCCTGGACCGCGATGCAGGTGACGACATGTACGACAACACTGGAGATCTGGACCTCAAGGATGAGCGCTATTCCTACTCCTCATTTGACGAAGGTCAGCCCGACGAGGTCATATACGACCATTACCCGGGGTTCACGAACATTAACAATTTTGACGGCGTTGAAAACTAGTCGCTCGGCGACTGAAAAAAAACAGCGTAAATGCCTTATTATTTAATACAATATATCACGCGTGTACGACCTTTTACTCCTTTCAACCAGTTCACGCTCCCACGTCTAGAGTGCAGACCCCTAGAGAAGGCTCACGAGTATTTTAGCGCCCTTGGGCTGCATCTTCTCCAGGGTTGCTTTTTGCTTCTGCACTTTGCTCTTCAGCACCTTGTCTTCCAAAGTCTCCAAGAGGGCCACTACGACAAACGTCCCTTCACCCAGAGCCCAGTCGGCTGCGTTGGCAGTGACTACGGGCAATAGCTTGGTCGCAAATTCTCTCACTTCTTTCACCAAAAGCTTAAGAACGCGGCTACTATATGGATTCTTGACCAGCGGATGGTTCGTAACCTGGGGTGATCCAGAAAATGCTGCAACAATGGCGTTCAATGCAGCATCACGGCCTTCGCCTTCAGCATCGCTATTCAAAATCACCTCTCCAGCAAATTGCATGCCCAAAGAGTCAGCGGCCAGCTCATCTGCATGTCCAGCAAGTGCTGTATAGAAAACTGGAGAAAATGCTTTGACAAGCTCTTGACGTCTCGTCTCGTCGTCCTTCTTGGAGAAGTTGGTCTTGAGCTGGTCAATCTCGATAAATCGCTCCTGTACATCTTTGGCAAAGTAACGCGTGCTACGGCCCGCCAAAAGATAAAGCAGAGGGCGCCTACCGAATTTTGATTTGGCTAGCTCGATAATCGAGTTCTCGATAGCTGGGCCAAAAGCCTTGGAAACGAGCACAGTATCGTCGACAGTGCTAAACACAGCCATGAGAACAAGATTGCCGTACTGATCGGTAATGAGCTTTTCCGCAAAGTCACGCAAGCCCTTGATCAGCTTCTTCCGCTCTTTGGCCGTTGACAGTGCCAGAGTTAAACTGGCGGCCTGCGAGCCATCATTAGTATGTACCATCTCAACAATTTGTTCCGAGACAAGATCAACAAATGTTTCACGGTCACTTCCTTCGGGTTTGATATTACGCAAATATTCCAACATGGCAGCATGAATAATCTCAAACCCTATGGAACCCTTGTTGACTGCCGAGGTCAAAACCTCGTTGAGATTTCCAAGAAGGTACTGTCTCTTCTCAGGGTTGCCGGCAATAATCTCTTTCAAATTAGCCTTAGACTCGCCAGCTTCTTTAAAAATGGCAAACTCTGATCCATAGAACTCACGCAGTATTTGTCTTCTCTGCGCCGCGGTTGAGTAGTCGCGGAATGCATCTTCAATCACGTAGGCACCCTCACGGTGCTTCATCAGTTTGCGGAAGTGTCCGTGCAGTTCATCAAGAATCTGCTTTCTTGTGGAAGCGCTACCATAGTGTAACATTTTCACCAAGAGGTATTTGCCATAGCTACTACGCGCCAGTGGCACGTATGATCCCTTGAGAGAGTTGGTGATGAAAAGTCGTTTGTCCTGATCAGCATATTTGAAAATTGTCTGCACAACGCGAGAAGAATCATGCTTGAAGACGAGATCTTTGATCTGATCTTTTGCTAGGTCAAAGGCCTGCTGTTCAAGCTTCTTACGCTCGACAGCGGGTAAGGTCTTCTGTCTGAGCTTCTCCCAGACCTTTTTGATGTCGTGAATCTCCTGGCCCATGGCCTTGTTAAGCTTGCGTTCCTGGCGCATTTGCTTTTGTTCTTTTCTTTTGGCAGCTTTTTCGGCGCTGGAAAGGCCATTCTCGCCCTCCTCTTCCGCCTCATCAGCGTCTTCTGAGTCCTCTGCATCCTCATCAACTACGTTTCTGTCTCCCGAAGGCCCATCTTCTGACCCATCTTGATCATCTTCCGAGTCATCAAGCTCATCTTGCGATTCGTCTAGCTCATCATCAGATTCACCGCTTGAAACGTCCTCGTCATCTGATCCACTGTCTCGGTCTAACTGATCGTCTGATTCGCTCAGGTTGGCTGCAGATGCTGCAGACAAGTCTTCGGAACCGCTGGCGCTTTCACTGAATTCGGCAAACAAATCATCGTTGGATTCCTGCAGTTTTTCATCTTTCTTCAGCGTCGGACGAGCCTTTTTGGGCGGCTGCACACCCTGCACTGAGTTCTTCCGCTTGGACATGAAAATTCAGGATGCTCACATAATTCTTTTCACTCCCCGCATAAATGCCCAGCGAAGTGCATGACTAGCATAGGCGTGGGCATGAAGCATCGCGTAAAATATGGAACATATTTTAATGGAAGCGAAAAGAGAAGCTCAAACAACATTGCTGTTAAAATCCAAGTACTTGGATTTCTTATTTTATGTATAAAGTTTAGTTCATTCGATTTTAGTATTCTGCTGCGGCTGTCTATGCATCTATATGGTCACAGCTCGTCGTGGGATATGGCATGGCTCGGCACCACAACGTATTTGATGTACAAGTCACCATGCGCATCTTCTCCGTAAGGCATTCCTTCACCTTCAATAATCTCTACCTCACCGTCCAACACTCGTTTTCCTTTCAACCGGGATATTGTCAGCTTAGACTCGCGATCCAAGCGGAGGAGGTCTCGTTTCCAACCTCCCTTAGCCGCCTGAGAGGCACTGAGTATTTCATCGCGAAATAAGCTATTACCACGCCGACGGTAGCCCAAGTTTCCTGTGGGGGCTTCCACAATATGGAGAATCAAATTGCCAGGGTCAGAGTCAGGACTCTGGTCACCCTCGCCTTCGATCACGTAGTCCCACTCACGAGGAGCACCTTCTGGCAAGAACACATTGTACTTCCGATCCTCGCGCATCACACCGGAGCCATGGCAGCTGTGGCATGGATTCTTGATCACAGTGCCCTGGCCGCCACAGGCGTCGCACTGCATCTGAACCTGCTGGACAAACCCAGGGGCCACTTGGTGGCGAATCAGAACCTGTCCATTGCCGTTACACTTTTCACACGTCGTCCGCTGTCCATCCGCACTGCCCGATCCGTCGCACTCGTCACAAATACTTTGCATGTTGGCAGTGAATTCTAGCGTTGACCCCATGTACGAATCAATAAGCGTGACAGCCACATTACCGCGAGCGTCTGGGCCTCGCCGGCGACCCTGCTGTCGGGAGCCACCAAACGCTCCTCCAAAAAAGTGCGAGAACAGATCAAAGGGGTCCGTGTGCCCTTGGTGACCCGCTTTAAGGCCGTCCTCACCGAACTGGTCGTACTTGGCCCGGTCCTCTTTGTTGGACAGCACTTCGTAAGCGTTTGCAATCTCAACAAATTTTTGGGCAGCTTCCTCGTTTCCTTTGTTCTTGTCGGGGTGGTACTGTCTACTCAGAGCCCGGTAAGCCTTTTTGATTTCCCTATCGGAAGCGTCGCGGGAGACGCCTAGAAGCTCGTAATAGTCCGAGGCTAGAGCTCCGGCCAGGAGAACAAATAAGAAGGTCCACCGCATTGGACTCGGCCACATTTCTGTGGATTTTGCCTCAACGTGAAAAATGAAAGTTGGTGAGGCTCCTGTAAGTATAGTAGATATGTGCCTAAGTGGCTACGTAGTGCTTCCAAGCTGTCACGTGGCGTGAACCGCTCGCTACCAAGGGCGGTGACGACCAGGCTGTGGGAGATTGATGATTCCCTTCAAGTTCTGAGCGCATGCAGCCTAGCTTTGAGCCCGCGTAATGGTCCCACATAGCCAGCCCGCTGATACGTGACTAGGCTGCCGGCAAACTCACATAGACGGTTTGACTTGTACGATGCAGATCGTTCACATATCAAACGGCCCCAGAGCCAACTACCTCAATACAGCATTTTACAATAATCAATTGCAGTATTTCGTCTACTCCGATGAGCAGGTGGCGGAGTCGTTTGTTGATCCCTCGGTCCGCTTTGTCGCCGGCAAGGAGTACACTCCGCGAGCCGGCTTCTGGGATTTCAGGCATGGATTTGGCTCGAAGCCGCGATACTCAGCGGCATACGAACAAAAGCAGACTGGAGCCGAGATCGAGCAGGAGCACGGAGGAAAAATCGAGAGAATTGACTCGTCCGCTGGGTCAGTGAGCCTCGATGATGCTGAGCAGCCACCGTGGGCCGACTTGTTCCAGCTTCCCATCCATCCCCAGAGTCGTCAAGAGCTCACCAACTGGGAATACGACCCTCGTTCTCTCAATGGCCGTCTCCGGGGATCACAAGACACTACCCGCTTCCTGACATATTCCCAGGGTGAGTCCGAGTACGCTTCTCTTGACCAGCAGCATGGCGGCGAATACCTCGACGATACAATGCGCAAAATTATAGAAAAGTGTGACTCGCTCGCAGGCCTCAATATTACGACCGAGTTCTCTGGGTGGGGTGGCTTCACCACGGCCATGCTTGAGCAACTGCGCGACGAATACTCCAGCAAGCTTCCCATTCTCACTTGGGCCACCAAAGCCAATGTCGCAAATTCCGGAAGGCAAGCAATTGACTCTGATCTTGCCACTTACATTGGCCTGGCT
Organism: Wickerhamiella qilinensis; assembly: GCA_030556915.1. Classification (NCBI taxonomy): domain Eukaryota; kingdom Fungi; phylum Ascomycota; class Dipodascomycetes; order Dipodascales; family Trichomonascaceae; genus Wickerhamiella; species Wickerhamiella qilinensis. The sequence goes on from JAKTUW010000002.1 coordinate 261,650, forward strand.
GAACACAGCAGCCTTCTCATTCCACTGGCTTATGACCCAGAGAGCCCCCCTGCAGTGGTTGCTGCCCGACAATGTCTTTTATTCGAGACATTCGGAATCATGTCCAGCCTACGGAAGGACCGCTATTCCCTGACCTCTCTCCTCGACGACCTACTTTATGGGACCACGAATGTTAAACTTGTCAGCGGTGCGGTTTACTCGTCCACTCAATCGCCCAACTCGGAAAACCTCTACGAGCCAACAGTGAAAACCGTTGTATATGATTTTAAACCTCAAGAGTTCCAGCATCTCGACTTCGTGCGTAGCAAGGTGGGGCTTATCCGCGCGACAACCTCTAAGGAGCTCACGGAGCAACAGGTGGAGCTACAGTGGAGGAATTTCAGCTCTGATCAATTGGAGAGGCAAGGAACGGCCGAGGGCCTACTCCACAAAAGAGCCTGCCCACAATATCTGCCCGATCCTTCGGAAGAACTAGTTACGCCTGATGGCATGCTGGCCGAAATATCTGTGAACAATGGCCCTCTCGCGCTCAGGAAAATGGTGGCCCCCTGGAACCAGGAGCAGAAGGAGCAGATATTCGACCTCACTGACGGGTACATTTGGCAATGGAACTCAGATAGCGATTACGACTAAGCTTGACATAGAAAATTAAATATTTATGGCGTTCGACGCGACCTATATCCCCCTATCATTCAGCGCCAGATGTGTCCGAGTCAGAATAGTCGACGAGGCTCCTACTCGACTTCAGCTTTTTGAGCGCAGAGTCAGACACGAGCCCCAGAGACCTTTTGGAATTTTCTGCTGCACCATCCTCGCTTTCATTATCTTTTGCGTGGATGTCACCAATTGTGTTAGCGGCAATCTCATTGTCTTTTCCGTAAAATTCATCGATGCTGCCATTCTTACTACCAACCCCAGGCTCCTCCTGTTTCTGGCGTTTTATGACGTCCGCGATCAATATAGCTGCCTCGTTTTCCGCTTCAGACTGGTTCTTAAGACCGAAAGGTGACCATTTGATGGTTAAAGGCTGTGTACTAGCCTCCTCAACTATTTGATGTGACATGGCCTCCTTCGCAAATTGTGCGCTGACTTCTAGAGCGTAGGTCATGACAATACCAGATTTACGCTTATTCGCTGGTTTGAAATTTGCGAGTGTTCCCCATTCTTCGAAGATTTTCGCGAACACTTTCCGGGTATTCACGTTATTTGTAAAGTTCGGGATAAAAATTGAATGGTTCTCGATACCAAAGTTTCCTATACCTCGCATATCACGGCGGTACTCAGCAAATTTGTCGCGGCCGAAACAGTCTACAGCCGGCGGAAACGTATCCGATTTGCCCGGTAGCCGGTGCAGAAAGAGACACCTGGAACCTTTAAAACACATGCCTCGGGCAAAATGTATACAAAAAAACTTTCTGTTGTGCTTCGAGCCAAAGGTGTATCCGGAATCTCTTGCTATATCACATCGATATGGGCGGGCCATTTTGCTTGTATTGCTGTCACCGCCAGACCAACGACGATACCAGATATTGTATACCTTATCCCCATTTACAGTCTCATCACCACCAGCCAATTCTGACTTCTCTACCTGTACACGGGCCGGCCTGGACATCCAATCGCTGGCCATCGCTTCAGGATGTCAATTGAAATCCCTATCACGTGAAGAGTCGATAAACTTACTCCTGCATACTCGTACAAATTAAACCGAAATGCAAATACTAGCTACCTGGGACTATTCGAGTATTTACACCAAAGATTTCTATTTTCAAAGTGCTCAACCGCCTTAAACTTTGTTGTCCCCATTATTCTGACTTCGACTCAGGTACCCTAGTCAACCGATTAAACTACAGGTGTACGTGGGTTAATCACCGTGCGCACTGGTCAGTCTTTGCAAATGTACGCCACGAAACCGGTGACGGAACGGTTCTCAAAGATTACATCTAGAATAAGTAAATAGCAACAATAAATACAGAATATGCGGCTCCTGAGCGCTATTAACGACTAACGAAGTCAGCTTATTCCTTTTGCAAGAAAAATCGTTGTTTCGATTCGTACCACCACCCTTCAGACTCTCGATTGATGTCCGAGTACATACCGGCAGCATCGTCAAATTTTAATGGGTCACATAGCCTGTGAACTCTCTGCTCTCGAATGCGATCGATGCACCACCCTGATTTTACGGTGGAATTTTCCCATCCTGGTGTCCACGCGTTGCGTGCCACACCCAGAGTAAACCGGGAATTCTGGTGGCCACAGAAGTTCGGAAGCCAGGACCAAGCAAAGCAATTAGCATCCTGTAAACAAGCCGCTTCACAATCTTTTGATGATTGGTTTGGAATAACGGTCTTCCTACTCTTGTCACGAGGAGAAGTAATCTCCACACCATTCTCACCTTCACGGCCGAACCACATTTTGTCGTAAGAGTCTAAAATCCACGACGAGCGCTCATTTTCCAGATAGGGCATAGCAAAGTCTTCGTAGATATTCCAATAAGTTATCCCTAGTTCGTCTCCTGGTTGACCGCGCTTTACTCGCTCGTACTCCCACAAGATCTCGGTGTCCCTGGAGGTAAGACTGCCCCAGGTAAGAACAGGGAGACACCACCGACTTGGTCCAAACTCTAGATGGTGAACAGGCTTGTTTTGAAACCGATAGGATATATCCCCATTGCCTTGCCCTAAAGAAAAGACAAAATTTGTCTCCCTCCTAATTGCGAGTCCGAGCAGGGCGTCTCCATCATAACCAGTTTCCAGGCCCATCTTTGTGTAAGTTTCCAATACTTGATCTTGCGCATTATCATCTGTAGAATTAGCGTGGAAAACAGCGTCGAGTAGAGCTCGGCTCACGACAAGCGACGAATCCAAGGGGGCATAGCGAAGAGGAACGCCGTCCCCTGTTTCAGTCTCGATAGTTTTGTCCGCACCAAAGTAGTGCGCTTCTTCAGGATCATAAGGCGCTAAGAACGTCAGAAGTGAGTCCATATAGATATAGCTATCGTCTTTCATCACGACGAACCATTTTGCCTCAGGTTTGGCACGCCAGGCGTGAAGCAAGGAGGGTAAGAGCTTAAGCGCATCCAGATTAATTCGCGCCAAACCATAATCTGGCATGCGTAAATTTTCAGGGCCCCAGTTCCACCTGTGCTCGCGCTCTTCAAGTCTTGCTAGGTAGTTTTGGAATTCCTCAGACTGGTCGAGCTTGAAGGTGCGGGTAACGTTAGCTAACGCGTCGTAAACAGGGAAGCCTGCTATAGAGCCGGGTCTGTCAGAATAAATGGCAAAACTTGAAACTCTGGTAAAGCTCGTATAGATATGCACCGGCATTCGTTGCCAAAATGATGTCGAGTTCGTTTGAACCACAAGATGCACAGCGTCCATATCTGCATGGCTCGGTAAATCCGCTGTAAGGGTTTGCTGCAGGTACTCGCTTTTATATTTGAAATATTCCCGTTTCTTCTGGCTAGGTCGTCCATAGGCAAGAGGACCACCATCCGGAATGATGAAATTCCGCCATGGTTCGACGGACTCGTAAATGGCCTCGATGGCTACTCCAAGTCGGCTGCCCGAGGGTACCCTGTTTTGCCAAGACTGGACCATTGAGGAGGTCGTATGACCCCCCGCTCTCAAGAATAAGCACACGGACACTAGCACGGCTGCTACCAAAAGAGCACACGGCTTTTCTCTGTGATTATAAACCATCGTAGAGTGAGCCCTTGGCTGTCTCTGTCTAATCTCGAAAGCGGCCCAGGACTGTACTTGTAGAGATGAGGTTGGCAAAGACCCTGGCCATTCTCTGCAGTCTTGCCCTCTGCGGAGTTTGGGAACATGCATGAACTCCGATCCCTATCTGCCCTGCATATGCAAATCATGCTTCCCATTAGGAGTATCTTGGTAATAACTTTAGCCGTGACAGATAGGCGACTCCGCATAGGTTTCACTGGCCTGTAGACAGAGCCAAACATGGGGAAGCTAGCGGCGTATTTCAGGTTAGTAGTAGTAGTAGTAGTAGTAGTAGTAGTAGTAGCGGCGTATTTCAGGGTGCATATTAGTAGTAGTAGTAGTAGTAGTAGTAGTAGTAGTAGTAGTAGTAGTAGTAGTAGTAGTAGTAGTAGTAGTCAGAATCGCACATACTTTGAAGGCTAACTAATTGGCAGTACTATAGAATATTTATCATTCAGCCTCAGAGGAATCGTGATCAGAAGCGCCCGCTAATTCTGCGTCTAGTTCGTAGTCGTTCATCGTCTCTGGATCTACTTCCTCGTCAACATCCATGTCGCCAGCATAGTCTTCGTCCTCTCCAGAGTCGCTCCCGCCGGCCACCGTGCCGACCTTGGCCCGCTCCTTACCGCGCTGAGACCGCGTGGATTTGGCAGCTTTCTCTTCGCGCTTGCGCCGGACATTTTCTTCCTGCTCTTTGCGACGCTGAGCACGCAGTGAGTCCCTATCTCTGTGCTTCTTCTCTTGCCGGGCTGCCTCTTTATCTGAGCGTGTCTCAATAGCGTGAAAGAGAGTTTTCCCCTGACAGAGCCCATCTTCTACCTTAAGAAGGCTTAAGCGGAGCCTGGGCCCAATTTCAACCAGCCGAATGGCCTTGCGTAATTTCAAGTCTGGGGCATTGGCACCGCCGGGTCGATCCGCCTCAACCACTTCATCTTCACCCTCAGACTCACTGAGGCCAGGATCTGCCATGTAATCTGCAACATCATTCATTCTTTGGAGGGTAGGCAGACTCTTTTTGCCGGCCTGAGCGGCATTCAGCCTTCTCACAGCTCTGGAAGCACCGGCCTCGGAAACAACAATGGCGTAGTGGCGGAGCTCAATTGTATCGCTCTCTTTGTCTTTCTGCAGAAGCACTACTCGGTTGATTGATGAGAGCTTGGCTGTTTGGACTTCGATGGAAGGCAGAATGTTTTGAAACATGGATGTCAGCAAAGCTTCTTTGTCGCTGGTTTTATCTGCGACAAATCCATTCATAACCAATAGAGGTGGGTTCCTAAGCTCGTTTGAAATTGCATGAGGACGGGCCTGGGCACGCTGGATATCGCGCGAGAGCGAGTAAGCCTGAACACGGAAATATAGCGTAGGGCCCCTGGGGGTGCGAGCGATACGCAGAGTTGTATTGCCGGAATGGGACTGGGAAAAAAGGAAAAAATGCGAAACACCCAGGGGCCCTGCCATAACTAGGTAGTCTTTTAGCTTGTTAGCTTTGCGTTCGCGAAGCCGTGCTGCTGTATGCGGCTGCATCATGCTACGAAAGTCTTTGACAAGTGCACTCAGTGCTTTCGTGGGCAATCGTTTGCTGTCGCCCATCTTTATTACCATGGACTTCGGGACGTTAGCGTCCGTCCTTTCCACCACATGCGTGCGGTGCTTTGATCTACGCTTGACCATGCTAATTTAGTATGTTGGACGTTACTGGCTACTTTGAAATTGAGAGTCAGGTGGGCCGAGGGATGCAAGGAAAAAATTACATAATTTTTCACTTTCAGCGTGTGGGTAGAGGTGTCTGATATACCGCTTTGAACATAATTTCAACCCAAGACGAAGCAGAAAACACGTCATGACCTTAGAGCCAAACACCAATGCTGAGGTGGATGCTGAAAAGGCAGCAAGTGTCGAAACTTTCAAAAGTTTGGGGGTCATAGATATTCTGGCTGAAGCCTGTGAGACGCTGGGCTTCAAAAAGCCAACACCTATTCAGGTACAAAGTATCCCCTATGCTCTCGAAGGTAGAGACGTAATGGGATTTGCGGCCACCGGGTCTGGAAAGACAGCAGCATTTGCTCTGCCAGTGCTGCAGGCTCTCTATGAGAACCCTGCTCCCCTGTTTTGCTGCGTGCTCTCGCCGACCCGCGAGCTGGCTCATCAAACTGCCCAGCAGTTTCAGGCTCTGGGCAGCACTATGGGTCTGAAGACCGCAGTAATTATCGGAGGTGAAGACCAAATGCAGCAGGCAGTTGCTCTAAGCAAAAAGCCTCATGTCGTTGTGGCTACACCGGGCCGTTTGCTAGACCACCTTGAAAAGACTAAGGGCTTCAGTCTCCGATATCTCAAGTATTTGGTACTCGACGAGGCAGACCGCTTGCTTGATATGGACTTTAAGGAGCCTATCAGCAAAATCATTTCGGTAATTCCGAAAGAAAGACATACATATTTGTTTTCTGCCACCCCATCCAAAGATGTCGAGCAGCTTCAGCGCGCGTCGCTTAGGAACCCCGTGCGTGTTGCAGTATCTAATAAAATCACAACTGTCGACACGCTGCTTGAGTATTACATCTTTGTGCCATTAAAGCACAAGGATGCTACTCTTGTCTATTTATTGAATGAGCTGGCCGGAAAATCAACGATTGTCTTTGTCAATACCAAAGACGAAGGCACGCGCATCCCCATGATGTTGGAAACACTGAAATTCAGTGTTGTGCCCATTAATGGCAACATGTCGCAAGCTGCACGGTTGGGTGCTCTCAACAAATTCCGCAGTGGATCCAAGTCGATCCTTGTAGCCACAAATGTTGCGGCTCGTGGCCTTGATATTCCACTGGTTGACGTCGTGATCAACTATTCGGTACCCGACAATGCCGCTGATTATGTACATCGCGTTGGCCGGACAGCTAGAGCTGGCAGATCGGGAAAAGCTATTACTATGTGTGCTCAGTATGATGTGGTCCGTTACACGAATATTGAGAAGGAAGTTCATGGTGACAAAAGACTGTCAGAGTTCCCAATTGATAAGGAAGGTGTGATACTTTTGCTGGGCAGCATAGATGAGGCTCAGCGCCAGGCTAAGATTCAGATGGCAAACTTCCATGACAAGCAACGTCGTCATGGTAAAAAGCGGAAGCGCGATGATCAAGACGCTGACGAGTAGCCCAATTATGCCACCATATTGAAATCCAGAAGCAAGATTCACAACGTGCAGAACCTTCACAGACTATCTTGCCCTTTCAAGTGAGCTCAATACTAATGGCACCGAAAGGTGAATTTTGCTCGAGTTTGATGTAGCCTTTATTGCCCAGGGAAAGTAATTCCAGAAACAACTGCGCTTTCGCCATCCTATTTGTACTGGACGGAAACAGGCCTTCGAAGGAACAGATATGTCTCTGACCCTTGATGGTCGCCAGCAAGTCACTTTCTTCGAGTGACAATCCAGCAAATGGCTGCAAATCGACAGCAGTCTGTCTGTCAGAGAGAACGAGCTCATCAATGCCAAATTCATCGCCGGGGTCTATTTCATCTCCCAGGTCCAATATTTGCGATTCTGAGTCGATTGGCTGAACGACTCCCATATCTTCGGGTAGCATTTCGCTGATTACACCCACCAGTTCTTCGTCCTCATCGACTGCATATGTGTCTTCTTGTGTCTGTTTCGAGCTCACCTCAAATAAGCGGTTCATGTCAATACGCAGGCGCCTGCGACCTCGACCTTGACTCGACAAGCCGTTGTCGGGCAGGCCAGAGAAAGCCGACTTAATTTGGTCGGTGGATATCTCGAGCACAGTATCATAGATCGCTCGAGTTACTTTGCGCTTCTTTGCAACGATATTTGGAGATCCTGGAGCTGGTATTGAGGATGGCTCGGCATCTGTATCAATGTAGGGCCCCAAGGGGTCAGATATGTGCTCAAAAAGTGAGCGCAGGCCTAGAGATGATATCTCAGTATCAAATTGGTCATATGTCTCATCATTCAGAGAGTTGTTTGATTGATAATCTGGGCCTTGTGTTTCTTGTCCTGCTTGTCCCGAATCTGATACTCCTTCGGGCTGGGCATCGTATACCTCTCCTTGGCCAGAGCTGATTTCTCCAATCGAGAGGCTGTGTAGCCCTGGCGGTACTGGCGCTTGCTCCATGTCTAAGGACCGAGGACGGAGTTCAACCATACTTCCCTCTGAAGCGAGCTCAGCTAGGTCGCCTATATCAGATGTAAGCTCTGTGCGCAGGCGATCAAACCCTTCGAAAAGCCTGGACTCGTGCTCTTCGAAAGATAGCTGTGATATCGCGTCAGACTCGATTTCCAGACCTTCAATGTGTGGAAGCAAACTCGGACTCATTTGCAATTGGCCGGGTCGCCTTCTCACCTGAATTTCGAGCGTCTGGTCTATCTGAGGGCGGAACCGACCGTTGACGGCTCGAAGCAAGTTGATTGTTTCTTCCTCAAGTATTTGAGTCTGCTTGCTTGTTAAAACAGCAGTACCATAAAGTAGGCGTGCCTTCTGGAACATTGTGAACGGAAAACGAGACTCTTGGATACTTTGCACGGCTTCCTCGATGGGAAGACTGAGGAACTCCCTGATTTCCGCAGGCGTTGGCCTACCGCCCAGCAGCCAAACACCCTGGATTGATTTAGCCAGACCTTGAAATTCAGTGTCCATTGTGTTACAAACGACTGATTGATAACATGCGGCAGGACTGTTAACGGCCCAGTTCGCCTCCAGCCCTTGTTTGCATCGCATGCAGGTATGGGGGTCAATCATGCAGCTAATGTAACCTTGCATACTGGCCCCACTCACAACATTCTAAGTGGAAAATTGGCCCTAGACAGTTAACTTACATGCACCTCGTAGAGGAAGTAAATATATGTTACAACTCTTCTGCGTCAATTCGATTTTTGTAGGGTTGCGTTGCTCAAAAGCTAGTGAGCAACCCAGCGCCCGGCCAGCCGGTACACTATAGCGGCACTTAGCAGCAGTCCAGCAGCGCTAAGGGCAAACATGAGAGCATAATCATTTTTGTATTGTAGGTCCAACGCCAACAGCACTCCATATAAGAGCGACCCGAGAGCCGGGCCGGAAATGAACATGCCCCAATAGGACGCAAAACCGTCGTAGCCCCAGACTTTTGTAACCAAAATGGGATAGAGTGTAAAGGCCGAACCATAAGCAAACCCATTGATGGCAGATGAAAGCGAGAAAGGAATGCGCCCGAACAGGTGCTCTGCTAGCAGCACATGGGCTCCCATGAGCACGAGCATGATGGTAATGAGCAGATATGACGGCCGGAGCTGTTTGCCAAATATGTCGACAGATGCGCCCACAAACAGTCGGGATACTGTACTGAATATCGAGAAAATGCTCACCTGCGTTGCGGTCGAGGGTCGAGGTTCAATGCGATAACCCACTGTACCCAAATTGTTAAGGTATACTTCAAGGGGCCCAGATACTAGGACAAACGTGGAAAGTAACGCCCAAGTTTCAGGATTGCGCACAAAACGGGAAATGTGCGAGACGTGGACATGGCCAAAGTCCGTATCACTGTCCTCATCTCCACTGTTTGTGTGCCTCGATGAAGAGTCAGACTTGAGAACGTCAGTATTTGCCAGAGATGGAGCTATTGCCGCGGCAAATCCCACCAGAAACAGTACAGCCGCCATACGATTAAAAATAGTGTCCAATGCAAAGCCATTTGCCATCTGTGTAGAAACCCACTGCGACAGTAGCAGAGAGCTCAAGCCATAAGCAGTAGTAGGCAGCGAGATGGCTAAGAACGCCGAGGAGGGGTACAACCTACCGCAGTTGACAAGCAGAGAGATATAAACGGCAGACGCAGAGACACCGACCAGGGCAAAGCATAGCGCCATCAAGAGCCAGTGTCCGGTGCTAGCGTAAACAGCCGCGGCACCCAGATAAGAGACAAGGTAGCCCAGGCCACCAATACTCGCAATCAAAGAAATGCGGTATGTATCTACCAGGTGCCCTAGCAAAGGAACAGGCACATACAAGCCAATCTCGCCAATGATAGCCACCGCGTTTATCTGCGCTGGGGTGTATCCTAGAACGTCTGCGAAAGAGTCTGTGTACAACGAAAATAGCGTGAACGACGCAGCTAACAAGCAGGCAAGCACGCTGTAAACATAGACCGGGATTCTATATCTGACCTGCGGAGCGGCTATTAGCCTCACTGGAGGATCCAACAGAGGGACGGACTCCGACATGTACGACTGCCGAATAACGTGCGGAGTAGGAGAGGCAAGACTCCCAAACAGAACTTGTGGTCAGGGGTTAGTGAGAATGGCGCATCGTGCAGCGAGCCCGACGACGACGGGCCTGCTGGGCGCCACCAGTGCAGTAGCAGGTAGCGGTAACCGTACATGGCTCTGCCCAACGAAGAACAATGGGGATAAAACGCCTTGCGCAGTACAATGAGTACTAAGGGAAACAACGCTGACCGAGGAGAAAATCAAGTGGGATAGAGCCGATTGGGATGGGATTGGTGTGAGATGCACAAAAGACTGGCAGCGTAAGGGCCTGGTCTTGCTTAAGGGACATACCGCTTGCTGCTCATGGCACGGCCTAATATCCTGCTACGTCATTTTTGCCAGTCTGCTGCACGAACTACGTCCCGGCGGTTTCGCTCATCTCAGCACCCTGGCCCAGGCGAGGATTATGCTTGGCGACGTCACCGCGTCTTGCCTCGGACGTCGCGCGCTGACTACCCCACTGCGCCCGCCCTTTCCCTCTCCCATCATCCACACCAAACACTGGAGCAATGAACTTTGATTTTAACAAGGGATTGGCCTCGCTGCAGGGCACTGTGGCCGACATCTCGCAGTCGCTGACCCCATTTGCCAAGCGCACCCGCCAGCTTATCAGCGAGCGCCTCAACGAGACGGAGGTCACCGCGCTCCCCGACGAGTATGTCGAGCTCGAGCGCCGGGTCGACGCTCTGCGCGCGCTGCCTACGCAGCTGTTGACGGTGACACGCACATTCGAACACGAGAGCTACGACTACCCGCCAAATCTGCGCGAGCAGTTCTGGGACTTTGGCAAGAACGTGCAGGACCGCGTGTCCGACCTGTCGGCCGCCCAGTCGGCGTCCGAAGCCGGTGCCATCCTCGTCAGTGGCGGCTCGCGCACCAAAGAGTCGAAGCACGACCCGCGGACGCTGACGCACGCCCTGTCCCGCGCCCTGGGCTCGAGCGAACCTCTACTGGACGCCGCTAACCTCACGACGCTGGCTAGGGCCTCCAGCACGCTGTCAAAGGCCGAGGCTGCTGTCGGCGACGCCCGCCTTGAGCAGGATAGCCAGATTACCCGGGCCAATGCCGCATTCAGTGCGACACTGACCTCTGGCCTGGCCATTGCCACCAAGGCCCGTAAGAACGTCCACAACGCCCGTCTGACTCTCGACGCGGCTAAAGCGTCGGCCAAGGCGCCTGAGAAGTCCTCTGACAAGGCGCCTGAGAAGACTGCTGAGGCCCAGGCCGAGGTTGAGAAAGCCGAAGATGAGTTTGTTGCCGCCATTGAGGATGCCGTCACCATCATGAAGAATGTGCTCGACAATCCGGAGCCCCTGCGCGGCCTGTCTCAGATTGCTGCCGCTCAGCTCGCCTACTACAAGCAGGCTGCCACGGCGCTCGAGTCGGTCGTGCCCGAGCTCGAACGCCTGCAGGACCAACAGGAGACGGCCTACCGTGAGGGCCGTAGCTAAGTCGCCCGAGGTAAACAGGAAGCCGGCCGTCGACCTGTTTATGTTTATCATTTTTGTTTAGGTTCTATAGTAGATGCCCCCTTACTTACACTGCTTGGACGGACCCGGATCATGTAGCAGGGCTTGCTGCGGCACTTTTGCTGGCTACCTCAGTCTCGACCTCGGCATCCTCAGATTCATCGTCCTCCGTCGTGAACGCCGCCACAACATCCCACCGGGAGCCCGGAGCGTTTCGTGACACGTATTTGACGAATCGCAAAAGTCCAGCGTCACGCAGAATGAGGGTCAGTTGGTTCGGGTGCGGAAATGATGTGAAGAGCACAGCGTTCTCCCCACCCTGACGGTAAACCGCAGGATCGGATTCGGCTTCATCACCTTCATCCTCGTTCATCATCACCAAATCGTAGCCGCCTACGCCGTCGCCCCATTTGTTCGGCGTCACCGAAACCACTGCTTCGAGCACATTGCCAGAGTGGGGCGACGTCGTCGCTAATGTGTAGTCATGGCCCTGCCGAAAGCGTCGCGCTTCCGCGTATCTCGTCGTGGGTTTTAGGTATGTCACCGCGGCGAGAAAGCGAGCAAATGCCGGAGACTTCAACACCTCGCGCAAGGATGTCAGTGGTACATGGGCGGCCGTAGAGTCCGTAGTCGGAGCAACGCCAGCTCGTGTATCATTAAGATACATATAACGGCGCAGGTGGGGAGGTTTGGCCAGTTTCCAAGGTGCGGGCACTTCGGCCTCTTTTCTGGGCAGCCTGGCAAGCTCGTCCACTTCGATTGCATCCATTAAAGTTTTGTGAAAATCAGGGTCCAGAAAATTGTCTATTTGGACCATGCTTTCCTCGCCAAAAGTAGTACGAAATTGATCCATTCTAGCCAGGACTTGACTGTTGATATACCGTGATAGGTATTCAATGTCATTTTCATCAAGGACACCATCTAATGCGTCCCTCATACGAGAGTCTCTGGTAACAGAAGCAAGTGGCTTGCTAATTATTGGCAACTTGGAGTCTGGGCCCTTTTTGGAGGCTGTTTGATCATCAGCATCACAGCTGGGTCTTTTGGAAGTGCCCTTATTGAGTTCTTCTCCGCCAGTGTCAGTGGCCGATTTGCTGATGGCTCCAATCCCAGATATCGTGCCTTCGCTCGCTTCATTAAATACAGTTTCCGTCTTATTGTCGTCGACTTTATCATTACCATCGTTGTCTTCATAATCACTCTCGTCTCCAGAGTCCTCCTCATCATGATCTGGACCCAGGTGTGTATTATCGTCGAGTTCTGCCTCGGAATATGCTCCAAAAACAGGTTGAGGAAGATAGTCCTCAGCAGCGATTAGGCCCTCAAGCTGCGCCAGCGTAGCATTCTCGTCAGCGGCTACCTGCTCCTCCGTCACCGGTTCGTAGTTCTCCTCTCCTGGCTGCGGAGCATGAAACCAGCCAGATATTGACAGGCGTTCTTTGTCAACGTATACCTCTTCGACATCATGAAACGAGTGACCGGGCTGCACTCGAAAAAAGGCCAATTGGTTCCACTCTGGGGGGATCACCACCGAAAAGTCTGCCTCGGGCGTGCCTGGCCTGACTGTGGGATATAGCCGCAATGCTCCGCCCCATCGCGGTTGCCAGGGATCCTCTGGTGGCGTTAGGTACAGAATATAGGAGACTCGGCGAGTTCCTATAACGTCGTCGTGTGTAAGCAGGTGTGAGCCGCGGGTGTACAGATTAACACTGAGATCTTGTACAGATCCACTCAGGGGCCCGCTTTCCGTGACGTAGCTTAAAAAGTTTCGAAACTCGGGGGAGTAAAGAGCTTCGCGCACCTTAGCCAAGCCCTGCAGGCGGGCCAGGTCGTCTGCGTCAAGCCGCGACAGGTTGGCCAGGTCACCGGTTTGGTTCACCTTATAAATGTCTGTTTCCTTTTCAGTAAAATGGATCTGGCTCATAATCTCGTCGCGAGCCTGGCGCAGGAGTTCGTCGTTGATCAACGGCCTGACCACACCATATTTGTACGGCAGGGACGAGCGGATCTCGGCACGAGTTTTATCCTGCTGGGCCTGTGTGAGCACGGAGTCGTTAATTGGGCGTAGCCCTGGTCGTTGAGACGGTCGTTCCAGCCTCTTCTGCGCAGGCTCCACGGCTGTCTCTTCGCTCTCCTCGGCTCGTGGGTTTTTCATTTTAGCGGAAATGTTGTAAACGTTAGTCAGGAGCACCTGCGGGCGACACCTATGGCTGCTGCATATGCATGCGTCTGAGACAGGGATGCCCGGTGGGCGAACAGAGTCACTCGCGGGGTGCATCATGGCGGGCATAATAATGGCCAGACAGCTTGATGGCCATGCTCAATAGGTTACAAAGAATGGAGCAGCAGTAGAGTGTGATCAACCACTCTGTAAATGCCACAAGATAGAGGCCACAAGCGAACGGCTTCAGCATGCAAGCTCTCTGCGTGCATGCATGATGCCGCAGCTCGAGTGTTTTCCTCTGAACGTTCATCTCTTATAGCCTCGGCCCCGATGCCAGTGGAATACATACGCTCGAAAGGACAATAATCAAGGCGTCATTGTTACAGATTAAGCTGGTGGTACCCACTTTATAATCGTCATTCAAATGTTAAATTAATGCTCGATATTAGCCTATTTAGATACTCACGTTTTACGCCCCTGACGAACCATACAAAGTCGCCCACTGTTCAAACGCCTGCAACCCCTCTGGCGACACCGAGGGCCGAATCGTCCGCATGCTCTCTTCAAAGTCAGCGACGCCCATAGGCCGAATCTGGTCTGGATCAGTGGTAAGCAGAGCGTCTCCTAGTGCGCGCAGCGGGCCCATTGCAGCGTCCTTGGCCAAGGCAGTCAGATCGCTTCCAGAATAGCCATCCGTCTCGACCACGAGTCGCTCGATATCCTCAAACGATAGGCCATGCTTCTGGTGGCTGAGAAGTTTGTTCAGGTGTTGGCGACGCGTTTCGATCTCAGGAAGTGGAATATACTGTCTGCGAACAAACCGACGGCGAGCCGCTTCATCAATAGCCCATGGGAGATTTGTGGCTCCTAGTACAAGCACGCGCCTAACGTTACTGTCGGCATTTTGCTTGCCAGCAGCCGCCGCTTGGAGATCGCTCCACTGCACCAGAAACTCGTTTTTAATACGTCTGGACGCTTCATGCTCGCCCGAGTCGCTGCGCTGCGTTAAGATGCTGTCGATCTCATCCACAAAAATGATGGATGGCGCCAGAGCTTTAGCCATTTGAAACAACGCCCGGACCAGCTTCTCACTCTCACCCATGTACTTGGACGTTAGGGATGACGCCGAGATGGAAAAAAACGTTGATTTCGACTCGTGGGCGACGGCGCGAGCCAGCATGGTCTTGCCTGTACCTGGTGGACCAAACAGCAGCATGCCAAGCGCGGGCTCCCGCAAGCCGCTAAACAGATCAGGACGCAAAAAGGGGTACACTACCGTTTCCTTCAGCGACGCTTTAGCCTTTTCGAGGCCTGCAATATCGGTCCATGTGACAGGGTCGCCCTTGAGAACGATCTCCGAAAGAATCTGAGTGGCAGCATTTTCGTCTACACCCCGTAATTGCTTCACCTTTTCGCGAGCCATTATGTCCCACTCGTCAAGAGCCTCGTCCGGCTTCACAGAGGTATCTTTGCCGTTCGGGGTAGCCAGGACAGTTTCGGGAGATTCAGTACGTGGCCGGCGAGGGTCACCTGCTGGTGAACTACGAGCGCGACTCTGAGGAGTCACAGTGCGTTTCTCGGGGCTCTGGTTACGAACCGCTGCTGCATTAGCTTGACGGACTTGCTGCGCTCTTCGACCAGCAGTCACGCTTGCAGCCTTGAGTGCCGCGCTTTGGATGCCTGGGTGCGGGGGGTTGCGGGTAACAACATAGCGATTAATCTTTCGGGGCTGCTGCTGGGGCTGCTGCTGAGGCGCCGGGGCGGCTGGCGCTTGCTGTGATGGAATAGGTGGCGCGGCTGCCGGACTAAGGGGTGGACTTGACGACTCAGGCGAAGGGGCTTCCGCTTTGTGTGTGCCTGCAAATTCCGACCATTGGTCTAGAGCAGGTGAGCGAGGAAGGCGCGAGCTGGACGTAGCCGGACTCGCGTTCGAACTTGGTGCACCGTTGGGCCGGGTTATTCTGTCGTTCATGAGGTTGGCGGCTGTTAACGCCGTTGAAGAGGTCTTTGGGGATTTAGCTCCAGAGGCACTGCCGGCCGTCCCGGAGGCAGGCTGTGGGGAGCCACGCCGCCCGGCAGCCTGCGCTTTCACTTGATCGGACGTAACGATGTTGGGCGATTCTTGCAGCTCACGCCCGTCCTTATCTTTACCGGTAGATTCTTTGCGACCCCAGCCCAGCCAGGACTTGCCAGAACTTTTTTTGGCTCGTGCGTTATCTCCGCGAAGGGTATATGACTTTGTTTGTGCATGGGCCGACAGTTGCGGCTGAGAAGCTCGGGCCCCAGCTGGGCTAGACGATGCAGATGCGGCCGTGGTTGAAGTGGACCCGAGAGATGGCTGCGAACCTGCCACTCGGGTCGCATACTCGGGCACCGGCGGGCGCGGCGCTCGCCCAGGTAGCGCCGACGTGCTGCTTGTGTACTTTTTGTACGGCATGTCGGAGGGCCGAGGCATGGGTGGGATGGCATGGGGTGGTGGCGATGGGGGCACGAGGTTAGTTTTGGAGCCCACGGCTACACGGTTTACGCTCGAAGAGGACTTGGAGGCTGGGGGCAAGGTGGACGCCGAGTCAGACTTGGTGCGGGCCGACGTGCCGTATGGATTAGTTGCTTCTGCGGGCCGGAACAGCCGGGTCTCCAAAAACGAAATACGATCGTGGCACTGCCGCTCAATATCCTTGATATTTGACAACAGCGACTGTTCCTGGGCTCCGTGGACGGCGGCGACATCGATATTGGCGAGGCCACTCTTGATGGTTTCGAGTGTGAGCTTCCACGCGTCGAGGCCGGCGTGATACTCCTGGTTGGACTCACGCAGCAGTGACTGCAACGAGGCATTGTAGGACTCGTCATACACTTTTTGGAGGGCACCCTCGCGAGCAGCCCGACGAGACCATACCGGCATTGGGAAACAGGTTGTGTTTAGGTTGATCGCTTTTAGCTGGGAGGTTTCGGGTTGGGATAATCCGGCCCTGGGGGTCGAGCAGGGAGACTCGGACGGAGGAGGGGGAAGCGAGACAGCGGAGGGGAGGAGAGGGTGTACCTGGCATCATAGGTCAAGCAAGGCGCCGCTGACTGTCTGAAATTTGAACAGGTAGTGGCGCCGTACTGCGGCACGATCATAGTCATATATTTGCGCCACAAAAGAAGCATTTTCTGTAGGGGACCCTATTATTGCCAGATTCATGGGTTCACTGCTGGGCTTAGGCGCAAAGCCCCGGCCGTGCGGACGGGACCTGCACGTATGGGTACGTCAGCCCTGCCAGTGCAGGCTAGCACGTATGAGGGCTCGGCCGCATCATATACTACGCAAGTATGCGATAAATCGAGCGCGGTATCTTTTACTTCTTGCGGCTATATACACGTATTTTACTGGCATTGATCAACCTTAGTATTCAGACTCAGTTTAGTGAGCTTGCTGGGTCGGGCGCGTGCTACTGGGTGGTGTGGTGGCTTGTGGGCGCCTGCATGCAGCGATACATTTCGCGACACTCTCGTGGCTTGGTTCAACTCTGAGCTACCGCAGTGTCGACTTTTGACCTACATGTCCATGGTCCTGCTCGGTTAATGGCTCGTAGCCTCCTCCTCACCTAGCCGGCCCGGCAATCTGCAGCAACCGAACGTGGCCCGGCGGACTGCACCTTGAAATGCACGCAACCAAGGTCATGCTTTCAGTAGGCGGCTGGGCATAGACATTTGTGGCCTGGCGGGTCCTGCACGCCGGGTAAGTTCCCTTCGATGCGCCTGGCATGCACGCACGGGCGATCGTGAATGCATCTTCCTTGCCCTGACGTGGGAATCGTGCGAGCTCCCCGCGCAAACTCCAGCGTGGCCCGCCAAGGCTGCCCGGGAATGATTAGGGGAGTGCAGAGAGGCACGGGGACCTTAATAAGGTGTGAGCTTGGGTGAATGGTGTGTAACCCTGTCAGCTGGGAGTGAAATTTCGTTACCGTTATGCTAAATCCCTTCAGGACCGTGGTTAGAACAACCGCCACAAGGGTTGCTGTTCCGGCAGCAGCCCGGTTTTCTGGCAAGCGGTTTTTTGCTGAAAAGCCTGGTGAGCCGAATCAGCCCAACCAATCCAGCCGGTCCGATGCATCGCAGCCGCCCAAGCCGCCGAAGCAGCCCGGGTCGCTGCTCAATGACGATCTACTTGAACGGGCCGGGATGGACCTGTCCAACACTGACCGCCGCCGGCCGCAGCAAGAAGAACGGTCTGATGAGCCTACGGAACGAGCAGGCTTTGAAAGTACCGCCGAACAGGAGCAGGCTAACTACTCTGGCAAGGCGGAGGGGGACAACAACTCTGCGGAAAAGCGCTGGGCTAACACAGCTCGCAAGCCGCGTGACGAGACTTCGACTATCCAAAAGCGGACCAGGCGCAACTACCTCTTCGGTCTGGGTTTTGCTGGTGCAGTGGCTGCTGGCCTGCTGTATCAGACCAGGCCGTTTGATGATGATGAGCGTAAGAAGCATCCTGGCGTGGAGGCAGCGAGCCTGGATCCTACTTCGCTGTGGGCTCGTCTCTCGGCCCGCACTACCGGGTCGCTGTCGTACTTCAATGAGCCCGCGTTCGACAAACTGCTGCCCGATATGGCTCCGATGCCTTACGGCCGCCCGCTGACTCTGGTTTTGGCCCTGGACGATCTGCTAGTAAAGAGCGAGTGGTCGCGTGAACATGCGTGGCGCACGGCCAAGCGTCCTGGTCTCGACTATTTCTTGGTGTATTTGGCTCAATATTACGAGGTGGTCATTTTCAGTGACAAGTATCAGCCGCTAGACGAGGAGGTTGTTGCCAAGCTCGACCCCTACCGTGCCGCCGTGTCATACTCGCTGTTCCGTGAATCATCACGCTTCAAGGACGGCAAGATTATCAAAGATCTCGCCCATCTGAACCGCGATCTCAGCAAGGTTGTAGTTGTCGACGTGTCCGAGGATGCTGTATCCTTGCAGCCCGATAACGCCCTGGTGCTTCCTCGTTGGAAGGGTAATGCCGATGACACCGATTTGATTCGTTTGATCCCACTGCTCGAGTGGATTGGCGCACAGCCCGTGAAGGACGTGCGGCCCATTCTACGCAGCTTCAAGACCGAGGACCGCCCTGTGCTCGATGAGTTTGAGCGCCGGGAGCGCCTTGCCCGCGAGCGCTGGACCAAGCAGAACAAGTCGCGTGGCAGCGGCGGCGGTGGCAGCTGGGTAGGCTCCTTGCTGGGTCAGGCGGGCCGTGGCAACCCCGACATGACCCCGCAGGACTACATCCGCTCCGAGGGCCAAAAATCCTACGCTCAGTTCCAGAAGTTGATCGAGGAGCAGGGCCAGAAGATGCTGGAGGAAGAGAAGGAGCGCGAGAAAGAGCTCATGGAGCGCCACAAGATGACCATCAACAAGTATATGACCCAGGGCGCGCCGAGCCAGGAAGAGATTCAGGCCACCATGGCCGAGATGGAGAAGGAGGCTCGGCACACCGCGGAGGCCCAGGAGGCGGCCCGCCATGAGAAGCTGAAATAACTGTACATAAAGTAGCCCTCACAGCTAAACCATAGTTTTACGACATAATCAGAATTGAGTGAGCGACCGCAGAAAGTCTGCCAAAGGAGGCCTACGTGGCCCGGGAACGGCCCCAGCTGCCGAGTGGGCTCCCATGTGCAGGGTCTGTCGGCGACACCAAACAGACCATCCCAGCTGACAATGTCCACCGCGATCAAAGTCAAAGCGCCAGCTCTGACCACCGGGTTCGGCATCTTGTGCCTGGTTTTGCAGACCACTCCGTTTGCGACCAATGTCAGACATGGCCTCGTACTCAACGGTAGCTTCACGTGGGCGTTTTTCAACCAGATGAGTTTTTTCCAGTTTGCTCACTGGGGCTACGGATCTCTGATTCGCGATCTAACAGTGCTGCTCCCCGTGCTGGGCCTATTTGAGCTGCGTAACGGCACAGTGCGCACGGGCGTCTTTCTCAACGTCACATCTGTGTACACGGCCGTATTGTTCACACTGCTGAGCCCGTTGCTACCCAGCGCCCCGGAGGCCTACGGCATGAGCAACTGGGCGTTGGTGTTTTTGACCGCCGCAGCTTATGCTGATTTTGAGCTGAACTTCACCCTCGCCCGCACAGGCAGCTCCGGTAAGATACCGGCCTGGGCAATTCCTCTGCCTTTGTTTCTAGTGTCATTGGGCTGGAATGGCGCTGATGCCCTGACCAGCGTGCTGGGCATTGCCTGGGGGTACCTATTTGCACATGGCCTTCTTGGTTCCGTGGTGTACCCGCCTCTCGTGAACGCGATAGAATCTCGGATTCAGCCAGTCATTTTGGGCTTGTCGTTGATTGTCAATTGGGTCCAAGAGAAGGAGGTCCAGCATATTCGTCCTGCAGCCGTCAGCGAAGAGCCGCTTCCCATCTAAAGCAGCGATGCTTCGAGATAGACCTAAGGCTCTTTGAGATAATGCTTCATATGTTTCGCCTTTTCCTAATCAATTAGCTTTGCGTCCGTCAGTGAGCCACTGGCTCTTCGCGGTTCTGGGTTCTTTTCGCTTGAGCTGCCTTACTCGCCGCATACCGATCTGTCTCACGTGCTGCTGAGCGTGACGCGCGATCGTCATGATCTGCCGGCCAGACGAGCCGCCAACTCTTTAGTCATGCCGCCCAAAGGCTGGAAAAAGTATGCGGACGGGTTCAGGCCAGCAACGTCGGCAGGGACGCCAGTAAAATCGCGGCCGACCTACGGGTTGGACGACCTCCTACTTCCTCGCACAACGGTAGCCAAGCTTGCGCGCGAGGTTCTCCCCGAGAACTCGCCGTTGCCAAAGGATGGTGTGACCGCGTTGATGCGTAGCGCGACCGTGTTTATTAGCTACGTATGCAGTGAGGCGAACCTGATCTGCCAGCAGAGCGGACGGAAGAACATTTCTCTACGCGACATCGAGCAGGCGCTACAAGCCAATCATCTAGGCGCGTTTGTTGGACCAATGCAGGAGGAAGTTGAAGCGACTGTGGCCAGAGTAGCCGAGGCAAAGGCAGCCCGGGCAGCTGGTAAGGAGGCGGACCTGGAAGAGCTCAGCAACGACTCGGAAAATGAGGATACCGGAGATGCTAAAAAGGCTCGTATAGCGTGAACCCGCGCATGGTTTGCACCATCCCGAACTCCGCCATGAGCGGGAATTCGTATTTAATTTGTTAATAGAGTGGAGATCTATACTATTTCGACGCCACTCAACTGAGCGTATTATATACAAGGCCCGGGAAAGAGCGACGCACTTGCCATCGTCCTCTTGCCCCAAGCCAGGTGCTAATATCATGGGGACTCTGGTTAATCTCGAGGCTCTGCAGTGGTGAGCACGTGCACAAATACTCTACAGTGTAGGCCGCGACTGCGACCCTGAGTTCACCGAGCTGGCCAAGGTAGGTCTGAGAACTTGTCCGTCGGCTATTCATTAGCTGCTCTGTAGCTACTCTTGTCTCTTCATGTCCAAAATTAGACGATTCCCGACCATTCCCGCTTCAGATCATCGCCGCTAGTCATCGATGGCGGGCGCTACTGACGTCAGTACGCATTGTCGAAAACTAGCCGTGGCTGATGAGCGGCTGCGCAGCAGTGTGCCACCACGCTGATGGATAAAATGAGTAGGCCTATTAAAAACAAAAAAGCAAAATGTTCGAATTAGCTCGTGAAATACCATACTTGCCGTATTTTTCCGCGTCCACGTTCGATAGCAACAGTACACACTCCCTCGAACGGCAACTGGCCCGGACTTTTTCATGACCTTAACAGTGCCTTCGGACCATTTGAAGAGCTTTGCATATCTGCGACGATCTGCCCGCCAGTTCACACATCCAGGGGACCACTGGCGAATCCCGGCTTTGGGCAATAGGCTGGTCCGACAGGAGCATGCTGTTCTCTGACGTCACGATGCATAGAACTACCGGCGATCCCGGGCGACCGAGCGAGATAAGCCTGGTGGAGCACGGATCGTGACGCGGGCACGTTGCTGGGTTCGCCGGGCAGCAAACACGTCACATTTGGGACGGCTCAGCTTCAGGCATAGCAATAGGCGCCTACCCAAAATAAGACTGACGGTATTCTCTTGGCGTGTATATAGCCTATATAGCCTGAGTGGAACTCCAATATGGCACTACTGGTCACCAGGTGGGGGCAATCAGGCCCGATGCATCCCCGCCCTGCTCGCTGACATGTGGCCTTCCATCTCCACCTTTGGAGACTGGACACGGTGGTGCACTGGGGTCGTGCCAAGTCGTGGGTGCCTGACAGTGCAGGGTCCATGAATCAGGGGGCTGCGTTGACAATGCCGTGGGGGACATGCGTCACTGCATAACGGATGGACCGCAATCAAGCACCGGTGAGGGGGTGGTATTCACGAAACTGCGAGCCCGGGAATATCCGTGTGGAATTATAGCTCACTATTGGCTCAAAAAAGAGCCTTTTCAGGCAGCCAAAGTACGCTACGGTGCCGCGTTCACAGCGTCAACCAGAGGTGAGGGTTGGGCGCAATGGCATCAGGAAAAAAAAAGTGACATCATATGGACCGGCCCTGCAGACTCGACGGTTAGGGTCCACAACGCTGCGGAAGCAGAGACGTGCGGAAGGGGCGTGGCTGTCAGGAACGGTTTCAGAACGGCGCGGCTGAGGCCAGATCTGCGCAGGTTGGCGGGTGAAGTAAAATATCATAGTGGTTAGTACAGGTCATAGCTCTTTAAGCTAGGATGAGAGTCGCGGCTCCTCCTTTTGCTTCAAAGCGCCTGCCACTACAGCCCTATAAATAGGTGCGGGTGTGGGCTGCCCAGGTACCAGCGCGCGCTTGGCGGAAATCACCTCATGCAGTTTGTAAGCACCATGCCGGCCAACGTCACGCTGCCACTGATACAGTCTAGCCCTCCCATCTCGGAGCGCCAACTTTCTTATCCTCGTGTAGGGCATATTGAGCTTTCCGTTCTACGCTTGTTTACTGCATTAAAAGTTGGTTACCGGCTCGTGCTGTGATTTGTTGAGTGTGATTCATACTGTACTGTCACTCTAGCCACTTGCTCCCGTACTCAGCTCTAGTGGCCTTCGAGCGCAGCATTAATCTCTTTCAGGACTTACATCATTAAGAGGGCGCAAAGAACTCACGAACACGGAAAAACGACCAGCTAAAGTTAGGAACGCTGACCCGTCGCTCAGTTTTATTTCGATTTTGCTTAAGACCTGACGCTCGCAAGCCCGTCTACCGCCTTCCCCTCACAGAGCTCTCATTTGAAAATTAGCGTCGACATGGCTGTTTTCGACAATTTGAGAAACTTTATCCGCCACGGTAAAGCCGCGGAGAAGCGTAACTATAATGTCGCGGAAGGTAGCGCAATTGCAAGCGCCTCAGCCAGCTTGACGGGGAGTACAACTGCATCTAGCGATGTCAACTCATTTATCGCCAGCTCAGCGGCATCTACTCATTCAAAGAACCCCAGCATAGGAGGGAATTTGTCCGTTCCCGTCCCAATTCAGGCGATACCTGCTCGTGTGCCCTCTCCGGCAGCAGAAGCATACGCGCCGGCAGCCAAAAAGATTATCGCTGCCGAGAACGAGAGCCGCAGTCGCATGCCAGCTTTCCCGGGCCTTGACCAATACACACTATTAGAGAAAATGGGTGATGGTGCTTTCTCTGTGGTATACAAGGCTCAGGACCGCACGACGGGTGAGTTTCGTGCCATTAAAGCTGTGGTTAAAGCTAATCTGACCTCATCACAAAAGGCGTCTGTCCTCAAAGAGGCGGCCATCATGCGACAGCTTGACCACCCTAATATTGCCAAGCTACATGCATTCCTCGAAACCTCCGAACACTACTTCATTGTGCTAGAGCTTGTCGCCGGTGGGGAGCTTTTCCACGAAATTGTCCGGCTCACATATTTCTCTGAAGACTTGGCTCGCCATGTCATAATTCAGGTCGCACATGCTGTCAAGTATTTGCATGATGTGGCTGGTGTTGTACACCGTGATATCAAGCCAGAGAACCTCCTTTTTGCACCTATTGATCTGATTCCTTCCAGGGAGCGCGTGTTCAGACCAAGTGACGATGAAACAAAAGAGGACGAAGGTGAATTCCGCCCCGGAATTGGAGGCGGAGGAATAGGCCAGATCAAGCTTGCTGACTTTGGCCTGTCCAAGGTAATTTGGAACACCAAAACCATGACTCCGTGTGGAACCGTGGGTTATACAGCTCCTGAAATTGTGAAGGATGAGAGATACTCCAAGTCTGTTGATATGTGGGCGCTTGGATGTGTGCTATATACTGTTCTATGCGGATTCCCGCCATTTTATGACGAGAGTATTGAGACGCTGACGCGAAAGGTGGCTAAGGGTCAGTACACTTTCTTGAGCCCATGGTGGGACGATATCAGCATGTCTGCAAAAGACTTGATTAGTCGCCTTCTTACGGTAGATCCTGAGAAACGGTACAACATTGATGAGTTTTTTACCCATCCCTGGATCACCCAGGATGGCGCCGCTCCTGTGATCGAAAGCGTTGAAGTTGCTGCTCACAAGTCCGTGGGCAACATTGATGGAGGACGTCGTGTCCGTGATCCTGCTATTGACATGGCGATGAAGGATGCGTTTGATGTCTCCAATGCGGTCTATCGTATGGAACAAGAAAGTGCCAATCGGGCACCTGCTATCGCGAACAACACAATATTTGAGGAGGAGGAAGAGGAAACAGACATTGCCACTGCGCATGTCGAGAATGTATCGGCCACGCTGGAGGCAGTTCGAATTAGGGATCAGACAGGAATGCCTCGCCTGGTAGAGACTGCCGCTGATACTTCGGCTAGCGGACCTCCGCCGCCAGTGCCTCCCAAGGGTCCTGACCATGTTCCTGATGCTGGGATAATTGCTGCGTCCACTAGGCAGTCGGCCAGGACCCGTGAACGTGAGCGTGACCGGGCGGCAAGACTTACTCCCGCCAACGCGAACTTCTTTGATTTGCACCTCGAGGGCGCCACCCTGCTGGAACGTCGGCGACAAGCTAAAGCACCAGTAGCCGTCTGACGATCCCAACACCCTATGGATTGTGAAGTGATGTTTCCAGTCGGACGTCCGCGCAAACTTAAGTTATTAACTTCCCTACTGTGACGTAGGGGTATGAGCCCCGTGACTGGCTCGACTCTGTTGTATAGTTTCCCTATCGTTTATTATTCTGCTACCAACAATAACAACCATTTCAAAATGACCTTGTAGCTATCTGGGGTGCTCTTGCAGCTGCATAAAGTGGGTTGCTGCTCACGATCAGACTCATTGACATCAAGTCCGATCTCAGTCGAACTCGCATCGCGCCTGCATGAAGAAAAGCGCGCTCATTGCTCATTAGTCTATAAGCAGGAGCTCCTATAACTAGGCAACAAATCCACCCTCGCCTTTGTGCGAACAGGATACATCCCTAGCAAATATTCACGTGCAATGGGCTCCTATTGCGTTTGGTCTCTCCCGAGAGGACAGTCCGAAACTGGTCCGGTCGGCCGGCTGCTGCAACTAAATTGTGAAAGAATATTACAGGATATACACATAAGATTCAAGGCGTAATGCGCTTGAGCTACGCACATTCACAATCTATTATTTGCTTCTCGTGGACTCTTTCTAAGACAAAGAGCACCAACAGACCTGGCGATTGCTTGACAGGGGTGCATAATATGGCTGGCATCGTGCATGCCGGACCCCCGCGGTTAGGCTGGAGCCACAATCGTTGAAGTGGTATTTTGCAGTTATTTCGGAAAATATCAGGAACATAATTTTTTTAATAAGCATTTTCGTAAACAATAAGGTACCTATATGGCTCATTCAAACACAGTCCTTGTGGCTATGTTTTTCAATACTTATCCCTATCTCCGATCGGCACGGCATCAAGCCTGATCCTGCGGGGTTTCACGGCGATTTCGGCGTATATCATCCATTCTTGGCCATTTGACAGTTGTGCTGACAGCAGCGGATATCTGGGCCTGTAAATGGATGATAAACTGTTCCAATCACTTTGGAGCGAAAGGTTACTCTGGCAACTTCAAACTTTAGTGCTCACCGGGTCCTTAGTTTCCATATTGATCATGCCCGGCGACCTGCATCATGCATGCATGCATATAATGTGGCTAGACCCTGCCGAGACGAGCCGTGCGTTCGGCACGGACGCCTTGTGGCTATAAGTAGAGTCGTAGCCTCAATCATAAGTTCAGATAACCATGACATTTTCAGTTTTCAACCTTCTTTCCGCTGCCGCCTTGATACTGGGCTCGCCTCTTCCTAGGTCGTCCCCGGATGGCGTTGTCCATGTGCCTTTTCAGCGCCAGCTAACCAACGGAACCGGGGCTGCTCTGACCCGCCGGGATGATTCGTATGTCACTACGCTCGAAAATCAAGTTTTCAGCTACGTGGCTACGCTGCAAATTGGTACGCCGGCCCAATCTATCCCTGTTGATGTTGACACTGGCTCCTACGACCTCTGGGTCTGGTCGCACAACGTTTTCAGTGATGTCGGGTTTTCTCAGGAGAAATCGAGCACTTATAAGGTCCTCCAAAAGGATGGTCTCGATGAGCATTACAACACCAAGTCTTGGGCCAAGGGTGACTGGGCTCAAGATACGGTCGCTATTGGTCGCGGCACCCTCAACAACCAACAATTTGGTGTTGCTAAGACTCATCAGAACCTTGGCGGCTACAGCTTCGCTGGCCTGGGCCAGCAGGACCAGGATGCACCGCGGCCGAATATTGTTCTTTCTTTTTACAAGCAGGGTCTCATCAAGCGCTACGCTTTCTCCCTGTTTTTGAACAACATCAACCAGCCTGAAGGTGCCCTTTTGTTTGGTGGCATCGACACCGCAAAGATCGACGGCAAACTCCATAGCTTCCCAGTGCACGGCGATAGCAACCATGGCAAGACCGCTCTCGATGTGGATATTTCGGTCTACGACTCCAAAGCCCCCGCCTTGCTTGATAGTGGCTACACCGTGTCCCGCCTACCCACAGATGCCTACAATAAATTCTTTGCGGATATCAAGAAGTGGGTGCCAGGAATCAAACCCATCAATGAAGATGGCTTCCACTACTACATTGACGATCTTAGCGAGGTGCCTACTGACAAGAGCCTGAAAATCACTATCGGTGATGTCGACTTCAATATTCCCTTGACCCAGTTCTTCGGTAAGTTCGAGAACAGCAAGGGTAGAATTTATCTGCTCGTTGAGGATGCCGGTTCTCCTAATGTACGTATCATTCTGGGTGATGGCGTACTGCGTGCTTTGTATCTTGTCTTCGACTACCAGTCTCACACCGTGGCAATTGGTCAAGCCAAGTATACAGACGCTTCTCACGTTATTGCTATTCCTGAGTCGGGTATTCCATCCGATCTATTTTGATTGATAGAATAAATAGGTTCAGCAATACTTCTTTCCAATAAGATTTGCCGTAAGCTCGTTGCATGAACAATCACTTGATTATGCACTTGCATAGTATGCGCGCGTTTACGCAGTTTGCATGACTATGTTTCAATTCACAAGCGCACATTACACGAAGTATGCCAATAGAGAGTGCGAGTGAAGCGGGTCTAGTTAGCGCCATAATTGGCAATATTGTGATCAACTTGGCTATAAATCTCCAGCGCCATGGCCGCCGACGTTTGGCGCGCATGGCACTCAGAGGAATCCACCCACCGGGAGCTCAAGCCTATATTAAATGGATTGGGCTAGCGCTACTAATGTAAGTATTTTGAAGACGAGAAAACCCTGATACTCAGAGCTAACCAAGTACAGGTGAGTGCGCCACATTTGTGGGGTACGGCCTGGCTCCAGCTTCAATCGTGAGCCCTCTGGGGGTGTTTGCGGTGATCTCTAATTGCATTATTCCTCCTTTGTTGTTTGATGAAACCCCTACTATCCATGGCATTGCCGGAACCATCACCTCGCTGCCAGGTATCCTCCTCTTGATCATCTCAGCTCCGCATGCACGCGACTCATTCGACCTCCCGTTGTCATTGATCCAAAGACTGTACCTCGCATGCTATTTGTTATTGGCGATAATACTATCCATGCTGCGGAGCTATATACTTCCCGAGTCCAATATACGTTTGCAAATAGGATCCGCGCTAAGTGCCCATATGGGCGCATGTTCCGTCTTGGCTATCAAGTGCATCGGTATTATACTTCAAAATCACAAGTCTGGACTCTATTCTAGACTGCTGGGTATTTTGGCAGTCTCAATCCTTGTGACAGCAATGATTCAGCTTATCTTGCTTGGCGAGCTTCTGCAGAGCTTTCCGGTATGGCAGGTTGTGCCTCATCACTTTGTGTCGTTTACAGCCTTTGTTGGTCTTGGGTCAGCTATAATTTTTCGTGAATTCACAGCCTCGACACTGGCAGGAAAGCTGGAGTTTCTCTCTGGAGTCGTGATAACTATAGTTGGAGTATGGATAGCTGCAAAGCCACACGAGAATCTGCATATCAGGCACCAGAAATTTCATATATCCCGGGCTAGGACCGTGGGTCGTCGAGCACGAAGGATCCATGCTAGAAACAGAAAGAGATCACAGAAGCAAGCAGGAATAAGGTCCTTAGATCATTCTAAAAGACACCGCTCAAGCTGGGCTAGACTTATGCAAAGCCCTTATAGCTCGAAGCATGATGTCAATCGATGTGGCTACCGCTCCAGACATAGCTATCAGCCACCTCGTCAGCCTGATGGCAGCAACTACAGAAGCCACAGAAGCAAAGAAGCTGGTGATAGTCCTCAGTACACTCGCTGGGCAAGGTCGGCTCCCATTGAAAGGAATATGTCACATTTCAGGCCTTGTTTAAATTTGGACCGAACTTATGCCACTGCGTCACCTCGTCAACAAAGCCGAGGCCCGGGCCACACCCCCAACTGTAATGACGATCAATCTTGCTGGACCGACAGCGTAATATCTGCTCCAGATTCTGCAGACTTTCATCTTTTGTATCGGAATGACTCGTACTTGATTCCCACAAGCCCTGATATATATTCAGATCCGGAAATTAGCTTCCCTGAGACGGTATATAGAGACGCTGCGTACATGCTCATCCCACGGCGTTATACAAGATCTCGTACACACTCAGTGCCATTAGGGTTGTATCATGCGAGAACTGCTAATTACGTAGAGCGGTGATCTATACTTAAGACGGGTTCGTAAACATACCAACGTTGAAATCACAGCTTATATATATCACTTAATATGGTGATAACAGGATGGCATCGACAAGAGAACCTGTCTCCAGCTTGTCTTGATCGTCTGTCTTGGCAGGCAGGCATAGGACAGCATTAGCTCCAGCCAGAGACTTAACGCGACTGCTCCGCTGGTAACCAGTAGATGTAGCTACCCAACCGTCGTCGGTGGCTTCAATATGCGCCCTATGAAACTCAGCACGCGCATCTAAAGACACAGTGCTCTGAATGCGAGCCTTGACACGGGTAGCGTTAGGATCCGCGCCCGACCACTGGTCTACGCAAGGCAGTACAAACAAGTTGAGACAAACCGCAGCCGAAGCGGGATTTCCAGGAAGAGCAAAAATAAGCTTCGAGCCAATGGTAGCAAACGTCATCGGCTTACCAGGCTTAATTGCAACTCTCCCAAAGTGGAGCGTACCACCCATCGTTTCAATAGTAGGCTTGATAAGGTCCAGCTCACCCATAGACACACCACCGGTAGTGACCAGGATGTCCACTTTTTCAAGCGCGCCTTTCAAGACTGCTTCCAGTTGGTCACGGTCGTCACGAACAATACCCAAGTCTAAACAAGGAATGTGGCGATGGCGAAGTGCAGTGAGTAGCATCGGCCGATTGGAGTCCCAGATCTGTGAGCCATAGCATGTCCCATCAACATTGACCAGTTCATTACCAGTGGAGAGGACACCTACAGTTGGTTTAGCAAAAACTGGTACACAGAAGAGGCCGGTACTAGCCAAGGTCCCAACCTCACCACCAATAGCAGTTATAAGCGTGCCCTTAGGCAGGACAAGTGAACCCAACGCAAGGTCAGACCCGATTTTCCGGATGTTGTCGCCAGACCGGACATCAGGAGAGTCAATTGTGATCTTTGTCTCTTCACCGTCTATTTCTTCGGCAACAATTGTATTTTCTACCGGTACGACAGCGGTAGCTCCGTGCGGAACAGGTGCACCAGTGGTGATACGCACGCAGGTACTACGAGTAAAGATAGCCAAATCGCTCGAAGCAACCAGTACCTTTGAAACCGGGAGTGTGCCAGGGCAGTCAGAATGGGTAACAGCATAGCCATCAACGAGGCTTGCCCGGAATGGTGGCACATTCAGTGGCGAGAAGAGATCTTCTGCAAGCACGTGGCTCATACTATCATTCAAAGGGACGGTGACAGCACGAGATGGTGGGGTATTTTTCAGCACACGCTTGAGCGCTTCGTCATAAGTGATCATCGGGTATGGACTGTGTCTGGGCCGGCTGGCTGACCCGTAGAAGCGCGGACCGGAATGGCTTCGGCTATGGTTATGTGCGGGACCATATGAATGTGAGTGTGAATGTGAATGTGAATGTGAGTGAGGAGAAGGGCTAGAATGCAAAGATTTGGGGTGCCAGTTGTTCGAGTTGGTGGTATCATCATGTGAGCGTGAGTAGCTGTGTGCATGCGAATGAGAGTGTGAGTTGTTGGAAAGATTGGTTAGCACATCGCCTACTTCGGCATCGAGGAGGGCAGCATTGGCAGCATTACGATTGCCATCATTGTCACTGCCATTGCCAAGGCTGTGCTCTGCATTTATCTCACGTCCATTTCCTGGTTGACTCGCATCAGTTAAACGAGCATTATTGGCGACTTTCTTATCGCTGTCCACATGGTATGTATTTTCGGGCTGGGCCGTCGGTCCGCTTTTCGGCGACGCAGGATATTTAGAAGCTAGGCCTCTGGCCCCCGGAACGCGACCCTCGTGCAATTTCCGAGAGCTCTCGCCCGCGATCAACTGGAGGGCATGCGTGAGAAGGGGCTTAATTGCGGCAACACTTTCTTGGGCACCTTTAGGAGAACCTGGAACGGTAACAATTAGAGTCTTGTCAAGGATACCAGCCTCAGGGCGTGACAGGGCGGCCATAGGTGTATTTTGAAGTCCCGCATTGAGCATGGCAGCAACCAGACCGGGCGCTGGCTTTTGTATCAGCAGACGAACAACTTCAGGGGTCAGATCTCTAGGCGAAAAGCCCGTTCCCCCAGACGTGATAACGAGGGAGCATAGCTGGGCCATTTTTGTGATAGCATCTTGAATGCGCTGAAAGTCGTCGGGAACGTATACTATTAGCGGATTTGGATATTCCGCAAGGTCATTTGCCAGGAGCGACGACACCGTGTCTTGTGCCGGGTCTTCGGAGCAAGTATCGGAAACAATCAGTATACCCAGTCCCATGATTGCGTCGGAGTCCGTTATTTGGCACGATTTGACTTCCTGTTACTTTTTCCGAGTGCCTCTTAACTCGAGTGCCTTTCAAGCAAGAACGTTTCTGTTCAATGCTTTAAGTGACCGAGATCCTGGTAGCAGCAAGACTCAAAAAATGCCGTTGGGATTAGATGTGGCCGAATCAGTCTCTTATAAGTGGCCCTAAGTTGCGATAACCAGCCGGGATCCGCCGCCTTTCTTCCCAGCAAGCATGGCAGCTGCATCAACCGCTGTGGCTCCTGAGGGTTGACAGGTTTTTGGTCAGCTCCGCCAAAAAGCAAACGGCGCAATGACGTAACGGGTCCGGGCAAGTAGGTACACGCGAGCCCGGATAATGCAGCACAAGAGAGATCTGGCATAGTGACGTACCCACCGGCAGCAGCCGCAGCTGTATGAGCATCGTTAGCTACCCCATTTGCGTCATGGGCTGCAGTGACTCAGTACTATCTGTACATCATCGATATATTTAGAGTCATTAGCAAGACAGTTAGCCTAGCCGGTTAACTTTGCTAATAAGAGTCAGCTCGACCTTGGCTGAAGCAAAAATGCTGGGCGTAATTGGATGACCCGAGAAGCTCAGCGAGCGGCCGCGGAGAGCTGCAGCCTCTTCCCTGCCTTTACCAGTTTCCCCCCACCAACCCCGCTGATCTGCGGGTAGTTTGCGGGCCACCTGCCCTGACCGGACGTCGGCAGCGGCGCGGGCGGGCGGCGACTTGATGGGTGAGGGAGGCACACCAGGGCGATCTAGGGTAAGGGCACGCGCTCGCTTAAACAAAGGGCCACCTTCCCTGCTAGCACAGGGCACCGGACCCCAGCTTGCGTCGGATTGACCCCCACTAGGACTATCCCTCCCTCCCACACGGTGACATTTTTGCCACGAACGCTCGCGGCTAGCTATTGTCGACTAGCAAGCTCTCGCGCCTTCTCTCTTCTTGTCCGCGCTCCATTGCCTGTTGTTGCCCGTTTACCTTCTGGTATCAACCGGGCTCGAATGTGCCGCATTGCCAACTGCGAACAAAAAAAGGTACGGTAAGGGCAACAGGGCACGCTCCAACTTTGTCCTAAAGAGGTTCCCTGCTTTGAGCGCGCTACAACTAGCGATTATTTCACACCCTAAGGCGTCCATTCATCATTCATCGCCCAAGCGTGCATCACAGGCAGGCCATGCAGGCCGCTTCTGCGCCCGCGTCCGCTAATTCAGAACGCCCGGCTTTAGTCCGGGCGGCCTCCTCGGGTACAAACTTACTGCCATTGGTCGAACCTCTTTCCCCTTTCGCCGCTTCTTTCCACAACAGTACGCCTGTGGCTGAGTGGACCCTGGACGACATCAAAGAGTGGCTGGCCAGCATGAACTGCGATGCCTATTACCAGGACTTTGCTAATAATGACATCGACGGCGAAGTGTTGTTAGATCTTGGTCGTCCGGAGCTGAGGCAGCTTGTAAATAAGGTTGGTGATCGGATCAAAATCCAACAGGCGATTCGCGATCTACAAAAGCAGGTCGCCGGCAAAGCCAAAACTGAAAAGCATGGCTCCAGCAATGCGCATTCATCGTCTACGGTGGGTGCTAATGCGACCGGAGGTTCCTTAACCCAAATAGACGGAGAGCGGCCGTCTCGACACTCCCCTCAATCTGGCTATTTCGCCGGCGTGGACGCTTTTACCAGCGATAAATACGACAAGTCTTCCCTTCGGTTCATGTATACCGATGGAAAGACACGCTTTGTCTCCGTCTCTGGTATTCAAACCGCTGATGAAATTAAAATGACAGCTCTACGCAAAGTTTTCCCCTCGATCTCGGAGTCGGCACTGGTTAACTGGGCTGTGGTCCGCGATGGTGTTCCTTTATCAAGCTCTGAACTAGTAGAGCTCGCGAAGAACCCAAACTCCACGCTCACACTTTCTTTGGAGGCTACGAGGCCTACTACACGCGCCTCGGCACCAGTACCTCGGACACACGCTTCTTCACGACACAGGCCTACCTCGCAGCACGTTTCAGCCCATCTCTCCGAGTATTTTCCTGGTGTTGATACTGGCGAGCTGGAGCAAACAGTACGGAATTCCATGCTGGTATCCAGGCGCTTGTCCACGGTCAACAGCCAGCGTTACAGCAGGCGTACCTCGAACATGATAATTCCAGAGACTATCCACGAGCCGCCTGGTTCCTCCTCTGCTGCACAAGCTCCCGGTCCCGTGGGTGCTCCGCCTGCTGCAGGCTTAGCAGGTCCTGGTTCTCAACCGCGTCAGGCTATCCCCAGTCGAGTCACCTCGCGACAATTTGGGGCAAATCGCCGATTCTCCTCGCTGAACATGCGTGGAAATACGGCAGCAGTCACAGAGCTGCCAGATACCGTGGAATCGTCGTCGGCATTTCCTGGTATTGTTCTCCCTCCTACAAGGCCAGCCCCGGTGCACCCCCAACCATCTGTAACTCGAAACTTGGGTGCACCACAAATCCCAGCTCTGCCTGGCATCCAAGCCAACGAGTCGAATCTTGATGATCGGCAGTTTATGGACAAGCTTGACAGTGAAGAAATCTCACCTAGTCGCTGGATTAAAGGTCAAGTTATTGGGTCAGGTACATTCGGTACCGTATATATGGCTATGAACGCGTTCAATGGCGAACTATTGGCGGTCAAGCAAGTTGAGCTTCCTACTGGTGCTGGCATTGATGAACATCGCAAAAAGAAAATGGTGGAGGCTCTGCATCGAGAAATTACACTACTGCGTGATTTTGACCACGAAAACATTGTACAATATCGAGGTTTCAAAAGCGAAGAAAACATGCTGAATATTTTCCTCGAATATGTGCCTGGTGGATCTCTGGCGAGCATGCTGGGGCAGTATGGCTCGTTCGAAGAGGACCTTGTGCGCCACTACGTCCGTCAGATTTTGGCTGGACTGACATATCTTCATGAGAGACAAGTCATCCATCGTGATATTAAGGGGGCCAATATTTTAGTAAACGATAGGGGTCAAATCAAAATCTCAGATTTTGGACTTTCGAAAAAAATTGAGACTCAGCAGCTTCTCAACCAGCGCCAGTCTATGCAAGGCTCTGCTTTCTGGATGGCGCCTGAAGTGGTTAAGCAGGTCGGAACCACTGTAAGAGCCGATATTTGGTCGCTGGGCTGTCTAATTATTGAACTATTGACTGGAACGCACCCATTTCCCCACCTAACACAAATGCAGGCGATTTTCAAGCTCGGAAATTCCGTGCGGCCCATGATTCCGGAAACTGCGACCCCACCACTGCAGGACTTTTTGAGTCGCACGCTTGAAATCGACTCTCAAGCCCGGCCCAGCGCTGAGCAGCTTCGTCACCACCCGTTTATTGCCGGATCGACGTGAAGGGCTGTTGCGATCGGAGCCAATGCTCCCATTTGCTTCAGATTTCCATTTAATTAATATATTCCCACTTGAGGTTAAATAATTTGAACCGCTGTGTACTTTAGCTAGACGCTGGGTTCGACATCCATGGGGGATCCCTGATCATCACTGCCATCCAGTGGTCGCATACGAGGGATCGCAGATATGCTCCCATCTTCACTGTCACTCACTAGTGTACCAAGCTCATCTTCGAGTTGCTTGGTATCTTTCTCAAGAAATGCCAGATAGCTTGAGGGGATTTCTACTTCTGGGCCATGCACAGCATCCTCACGGGCAAACACAGCCAGATACCCAGATATACGGGTGCTGGCTGATTCGAGCTCGGCTAATTCGCATTGGACGGGCTCTCCATTCTCTACAAAGTACCAATGGTTATGATATCGGACAAAAAACTCATTATCAGCAAACACCAGAGCAGTGAGCACATAGGGCGTGGGCTCAAGATGGGGGAACCCTAGTTGTTCAAGAAATTCTGGATCCATGCTATGAAGCTTGCCAGAGAGACTGGCAATCCTGTTGTTCATGTCATCAAGACCATTGAGAGTGGATGTGAGTTTTTTAGACACTGTTTCATGAATCTCGCTAAGGAGACTTACCGCGGCTGTGACAGACTTGGGGTCTTTAGAATGTCCCTCTTTGCGATCTTCGGTCGAGTTTTGGAGTTCAGATACGAGAATCTCGCGTGCACCTGAAAGCAATTTGGGCACATCATTGCCCCGATAAGACCTCAAGTTCAGCCGCTGCTGTCGCAAACCGGTATAGGCGCTCTGATATGTTCTGCTAGTATCGCGATACTTGGCTAACACTGGCCGAAAAGATTTTTGATATCGCTGCGGATACCAACGCTCGACCACGGATATTGCAGCATTCGACTCCACAGTAATGACAGCCGATATGTCCTCGCCTAGTATATTGCCAGGGCCATCGTCCGGGTCCACGATGCCAGACGGCCAAAAAAAAGCGTCAGTCGCGCCATTGAATGAGCTACTATCGCTAGCATCAATACGGATGGTGGATGTTTGAACGGTCGGTTCATGGCTGGATGTTGGACTCAAGTCCGTTAGGAGGAGGGAACGTAGCGTAGGAAGGGAGGCAATGTAGGCAATGAAATCAGAGACAGTACCGAAAGCACTTTGGGGAATCAGCTTTTCAAACCCACGAACAGAGGCCTGGAGACGCCCAGAGGGAGCATTCACAAAGGCGGCCAGCCTTCCAAGCTCAGTTAACTCGTGGAACTGTGGAGCGACGTCGGAGGTATCCAAGTTAGGGGTATCAATGCTTTCACCCTGCCACCATTTGGAGTGATACCCCACTTCACCCACAGATTGTGCGCTCTCCTGCATGATTTGCTGTGCCAGCTTAGGTATAACTAGCAGCGCCGTGAGGACAGCACCAACTTCAGGATTTCTACCGGAGACAAGAACACCAGGTACACCCGGTCCCCGGTGCTGGGGCGTGTCCAGTATGGAAATCTCAGAAACACTAGATTCGCTTGGTGAGACCACAGCTGCCATTTCGTTGGGCCAGGCTGTGCTGGGTGGTTCCTCTGTGCCGGGAGGCTCACCTGGCGGAGCTACCGCCGAGTCGCCCATTAAATAGGCCAATGCTAGATCCCTATCGCCGCCACTGCGCTTTGTGGCTTCCATGACGAGCTGGGGGTCGAATCCCATCTCTATGAGCTGGCTCGGAAGCGATTGCATCTAGTTAACACAACAGATCCTCTCCGTGTCCGTTGATCGCAGCCTATAATCTGGCTGACTGTGTTTATGGGGGGTACTAGTAATCAAATAAAGTGAAGGTAGAGAGGGGAGGGGGTGGGGGGAAGGAGGGGCCAAAGATCACCAGCTGATCTTAGCTCATTTGCCTGGCCTGCAGGCTAGCCACGGCCGGTACATTTGAGCATGCCAAAGTTGAGAGGACAGAATAAACACTTTACAAGCTTTAGGAAGCCTCTACAAGATACAGATAGTTCACGTTCAATAAATAACTTTGCGGCTATACAGCCGCGATGGTGAATCGAGCTTTCAGTGAGTCAGTTGCCAAACATGGCTACGAAGGCTTGATTGCATTTGAGAACAAATTGAACTCTGGCACTCCAAGTCTGAACGATTTGGCCGTTGCTGCATCAAATTCGGATTCCATCTTTGGCAGTGTCAACGTCATTGCACGTCTCACGAGCCCGTCATTCTCGCCCTCGACCTGCGCATGCCACGCCATATAGTCAAGCGTAGCCATAGACCTCAAAAATGTCCACACACTTTCAGGAACATCATACTTCCAGGCAGCTGCATAAGCACCTTGCAGGTCGTCTACGCTCAAGACGAGTACGTAAATGTGCTGCAACATCTCCACGGAGTCTACTGGGTGGGCAGGGTGAATTTCTTCCAGGAGATAACGGAGCATTGGCTTCAAAGGAGACGTGTGCCCAGATCCTAGAGCTTTGAGAATTGAGAAAGAATAAACTTGGCCCGCAAATGCGGAGGGCCCTGCGGAAGTGAGTGATTCTCGCAACTGCCTTAATGGATGAGCCTGCTTGTCCGAGGGCAAGCTTTGGGCAGTGCGGAAAAGGTCGCGCTGTTCTTTGTTGGTCATTACAGCAGACCCTTTGCTCCTCAGGCCTGCTTTGGAAGCAGGCTCGCCAAACCTGATTGCTCGAGCTTCTAGTATTTGTTTCTCATCTCTATCGTGTTGGCCCTCGTCTTCAAGCATCAAGACTAATCTACCGTCGATCTTGGCATTCATTTAGTCAGTAGTCCCGAGGTCCAAGCCAGCTTCTAAACAGGGGCCATTCTCCACGAACGGGCCGACTGGCCCTGAGCGTAGAGGTAGTATTAACACTAGGAAGAGATATTCTTGTATCCCCTTTCTAGCTTGTGAGTTATTTTGGATCCAAACAGCGAGCACACAGCTTGACTATAAAGGCGCCCAGAAAGGGCTATTTGCAACTTTGAGCATAACTTCACCATCCATAGGGCCGAGCGTTTCAGTGACTGGCTGCGGCCATATCTAGGTGAAAGCAAGACTTCCCGTCCGATCAGTCATATTGAACCACCTGAGAGCCTTACCAAGTATTGTAGTGGGAGACCATACGAGAACAGAAGGTGCTGCAGTTTTTTTCCTTTGCACCTTAAACAGGAAGAAATTGCAAGTTTATTTACGAACGACAGTTGAATCAAAAGTAATCTACGTGTCATCTATGTTCTTTTAAATCGCTTGCGAGGAAGCCGCCATGGTGTTCATCCTAATTATTCCCTGTTACATCAGGACACCGAGTCAGCTAGTAAATGGGTCGCGGTTGCTTGTGGGACTTTCGCTCGAGATCCAGTACATAAAACAGAACACCAAAAAGCAGACCCGATAGTATCCCGTGCAAAGTGTAAGCCGATTTGAAGCATTTAGGACCCACGCAGATTCCATCGCGGGACTCGTGGTCGTACTGGCGGCCCATTCTCAATGTCAACGCATATGCGACTGGAACGGGCGACAGAGCTACAAGCCCCCAGTTGGCCGAAAAATGCTTGAGGCCAAACGCATCGCTCAAGATCCCTGGATAGGAGCCGAAACAGAGGCCGTAGAATAGACCATTGAATACCGATAGTAAAGTCATCAGCTGCACGCGGGTGACGACCTTGCCAAGTATCTCTGACGCCAAGCAGAACGCGATAGCAACCAAAAGCACCCATGTCCGCGATGCCCGCCTATGTTTGAGCCCATCAGATAGAATACCGCTAAGAATTCTCCCAGCACAATTGGAAATCGATAATGTGGCTACTTGTGCCGCTTGCCATGCATGCTCGTCTTCGTGCACGGCCAGGGCTTTAACCATGTATCCACACGTATAAATGTAGGTTTGGCCTAAACCAGCAAGGCTACCCAGAAGAACAGCGTAGCACCAGAAGGATTTTGTTTTAAGGAGAGGTACACCCGTAATGTCCTTGCTTGTCTCTGGCAGGCGGTTAGCTATGTCATGATCGGCGAGACCGTCGCCGGTAACCAAGCCGATATAGTCATCGTCAGTTCCCAAAGGGAGAGGCGCCAGAGGAGGATCTTGATGTCGCTCAGTGTGGTTACCGACTGCTGAGGCATGTAGTGAGGCAGGCTCTGCGGCTGCCACCAGCGGACCGAAGAGAATGAACATCGAAGACGGGAAAAAGCTCAATATTGATAGGAAGCCACCGGTATCACCCGGGACAAACTGACGAGCAACGGCAGAGATTGTGAATGCCGAAAGCCCGTAGCCGGCCATGGCTACAGAGGTGGCCAGACCGCGATGGTCCGGGTAGTTTAGCGCGGCACACTTTACAGTGGCAGAGAAGGCAAACGCCGATGCAATTCCAACGGTGAGCAGGGCCAGCATGAGAAGAGATACGCTGGAGACAACATTTACATAGCAAACGCGCACAATATTGTAGCCGACCAGGTTTCCGATGAAACTGACGAAGATCGGTATCTTGAAGCCGTATGTGTCAACGACGTGGCCCGCCAGCGGCCCGGAGAGTGCCATGGCAAGGTTCCCCGTCATGCTGATATTCGACATCTGCGTAGCAGTTAGTCCGAGTCGCTCGGACAATTGCGGGGCGTACGCCGAGTACACGTACAGCGTGCCGCAGCCCATAGCCACGAAGAAACATGCTGGCAGTGTGCCACGAATCATGCCCACGATTGACTACTTCGCAGAAGGGCAATTAAAAGAGCGTTTGGCCAGGGCAAAGTGCTTCGCCGAATCGCGCGATTTTAGCCGGTTCAATCTAACGTCGCGACAAACTTATCGACAAACTTATCGAAGACCTGGGATGGAGACAACCTCCTCTGCCCCTCTGGCCTACTTGGCATTACGCTGACGCAGCCTATGCGTCAGCGGAACCGTTGAGATTCTCGAGCCCAAGCCCTCAAAAATATCTGCTCAGAATGGCAGTAAGATTACGTGCTCGTACTCCGACTCGGCACTACTGCCAGACAATCATTCTCTACCAAAGTTCTTTTGGTGGATGTAAGCAGATGTCGAAGGCATTCGTTTCGCAGACCAGAATAGTGGTAATGCAACCTGATTAGGTAGAGCGGTCCTCCTGCAGGAGAATTGCAGGAGCTCTGTAAATTCAATGCAGCAAAACAGTGTTAGCCGGAGTTGGCCGCCGCAGCTCGAAACGATTAAAATTAAACCCCAAGAAGACTGGACTTTTCTTAAATATGAATATAAAATGAATAGACTCAGTGATAGCTGAAAATTTATTCGTGAACAGTTTTAGCGGAACCACTTGACTGGTACACCGTGAGCAACAGAGGAAGTCAGGCGCATCTGCTGGCGCATATGGCTGAGCTCACCGAGCTCACTTTGAACTTCCAAGTCCTTGTAAGTCTGGCAAAGGCGGACAAATAAAACACCGAGCTCGGTGAGAGCAAACTGCTGACCCAGGCAAATGCGGGGGCCACCATTGAAGGGCAAGAAATTCCAACTGTGACTACCTTCGCTCTCCCACCGTTCAGGCTTGAAGTCGTCGGCATCCGGGCCCCAGACGTCCTTGGAGCGCTGCATTACCCACACTGAATACGCCACGACAGTTTCTTTGGGCACGAAAATTGGCTGGTCACCATCGGGACCACCGCCACGTGGTAAGACAGTGTCGCGAAGTGCAGTCCGCGCGTTCAAGGGAACAATCGGGTGCAGACGGAGGACTTCGTTGAGCACATAACCCAAGTACTTGCATCGTTTAAGAGACTCGAAGGTGATAGTTTCGGGGCTGGTACCAAACTCCTCAAGCACCACTTCACGCAGCTTATGCCAGACGCGCTTGTTCCTCGAGAGGTACAACGTGAGGAAGGAGGCAGTGGCTGCTGTTGTGTCGCGGCCGGCTAGTAGAATGTTGAAAGCCTGGTCGCGGATCACTTGAGGATCGCGGGTCTCTTTGGTCAGCTCGCGAATAAACACGTAGCCATCCTGCGCGACCTCATCTTTCTCCATGGGCTTCTCCAAAGCCTTGTAAACAAAATACTCGATGAAGTTCTTGCAAATCTTGATTCCCTGTTGGTACTCGTGGCTGTTGATCAACCAGTATAGCTTACCAGCAAATCGCTGCTTGGCCATATAAACTTGACAAAAGTTGAACATCTCGCCAAACTCAGGACCACTCACAGCAAGTTCGGGTCCCTGATGCTTCCGATTATCGTTGATCAGGGCTCCTGTAGACTCACCGAAAAGGAACTCAGTGGCAGTGTCCAAAGTGAGCTCATGGAAGAGTTCTTGGCCATCTACGAACTGACCGCTAGCCGTGCCCTCGTCGAAGCGCTTGATCAGATGGCCGACGTGCTCCGTGACACTCTGGATACGCGAAACCTGTTCACGAGAAAACTGAGGGCGCAGCATCGTGCGCGAATGGCGCCAACCCTCCCCAGATAAAGTAAAAATGCCGTTACCCAGCAGCGGATACATTAGCTCGTAACGAGCACCTAAGTAAAAGTCTTTGAATTGCGTAGCAAGGATGGCCTTGATGTTTTCCGGATCAATGGTTTCAACAACAAATCGCCCCGAAAGGAAGGTCACCGTCGTCGGGCCGTACTGAGCAAAAAAGCCCCGGAAATACTCGAGACTGTTAAGGTCATTAAACGCTTTGAGAAGTTGATAACCCAGACGAAAGCCCAGAGGGACTACGCGATCCACAACAAAGGACTTAGGATCCTGGAGCTTACGAGCGCGCGAGCCCCTGTAATAGTTCCATACGATGACTTCCTGCCCGATCCACAATGCTGCATAGAGAGCAAGAAGCGCTACTGGGACCCAGAAGAGGGCACCAAAAACCGTGGCCCTCAGAGCACGAACGACACAGTCCGTTGCCATAGCAAAAAAACAAGTACAACTAGTACAACTCGATATCGATCAACAAACTGATCAACGATGCACAGCTACCGACCTTCAGATGGCGGCGATTCGAGTATTTATGCACGGCCCCGGCGCGCCTGGAGGTCACCCCAGCCGAGCCGATAGACCCTTAACCTGCATGTCCGGACCTCTTGATCCCGTCTGCAAGTCCCCTCAGTGTTTGCGGGATTTGGCACAGTGGCGCCCAGGAATGCCGCATGCTGAAACTGGCAGCGCGCTCCGGAGAGATATAAAGGAGGGCGTAAAAGGGCAATGAGTGCTGGCTAATTATTGCAGTCAAGCTTTAAGAATCAAACCTCCTCAGGCTTACTGCACCTTGAT
Source organism: Wickerhamiella qilinensis (assembly GCA_030556915.1). Lineage (NCBI taxonomy): Eukaryota > Fungi > Ascomycota > Dipodascomycetes > Dipodascales > Trichomonascaceae > Wickerhamiella > Wickerhamiella qilinensis. Next base: position 303,277 of record JAKTUW010000002.1, read on the forward strand.
ACTTGATCGCATATGCAGTTAAGTGACGGTCCGCCTACAGGTCCACCATACACAGCAAAGTGATTTCCACCTTACCCCTGACGCACGCCTCCTATTATTAACCACTTTGGTAGATAAACCCCACACAGTCGCACATGACCAGCAGGTTTGCATGGACTCCAAATACTCTTGGGTTCCCCAAGACCACCTCTCGACTGTATCCCAGCGTGCCCTTGCCCTGATATAAATTTCATGGGATGCTTCGCAGCTCAAATGCAAAGGCACTGGACTGGAAACTGTACGGGGTTGGTAGATAATATTGGGCCCGCAGAGGGATGGTAAAGGTAAACTTTTTTGGTAGCGATGCGTTCTCGCTCCTTTCTCTGAAAGCCCTGTGCAAATTAGCAATACATAGCTCAGATGCTGTATCGGGCTTGACTCTCATCACCAGGCGCCTAAAACCCTCGGGTCGCGGGCAGAAAATAATTGTTTACCCACCAATTGTAAAATATGCTCGTGGCCATGGAATCCCGTGGCAGGAAGTAGAATCATTGGATGATTTCGCCCAATTGAGCTCTAACGCACCCGCAGACCTCGCCGTGGCAGTTTCGTATGGGGCTCTGATACCTGCCAGCTACCTCTCAAGTCTGCCATTCAAGGGCCTTAACGTCCATCCGAGTCTTTTGCCACAATATCGAGGCGCGGCACCTTTACAGCGTGCCATCATGGACCGCAAGCCATATACTGGTGTCTCCGTTCAAACGCTACACCCGTCTAAGTTTGACAGAGGCACGGTGCTATGGCAATCAGGGCATGTTCCAATATCACAATCCACAACATTGGATTCCCTAAGGGCCGAGCTCGGTACCCTGGGTGCAGATGGCCTGGTCAAGGTTGTTGAACGCAGAATCTACGTAGATCCTGAGAAAAACGCAGTGGTTGGCTCGGAACCCGCCTCGTGGGCTCGCCGACTTACTACTAGCGAGCAAAAAGTTGACTTATCCGCGTCATCTGAAGAACTTTTTGCCCGTGCAAGGGGAATTGGCCGTCTTTATTTCACCATTCAGCAACACAAGCCGAGAAGGCCTCCACGGAACATCCGCATCATCTTGACGGACTTTGTTGGTCTCGATATAGATGATTCAGAGGACTCGAGCACTATCGGTACTATAAAGCCTTTCTTGGCAGATGGAGCCACTGTTCTGGCATTGAAAGTAGCCAGTGGCTATCTGGTAAGTCGCACCGTCAATGTTGAGGGCTACAAGCCAGAGCCTGCAGCTGCATTTTTCGCTAGCCATTCTCAGCGACACCTAACTCTTCACGCACAGTATGTAGATTGACGTTAAACGTTGATGCTAGGACAAATAAAATAATGAAATATCTATGACAATGACATTCGTCATTCAAGTCATGCTGTGCTAATAAAGAACATGCCGGCGGCGGTTATACCTACTGACCGCGACACCGATCTCACCGTAAATATACCGGCGAGAATCGCTGTCCGGCAAGGGGATAAACGGACCCTGGACACTGTCGTGCAACTTAAGGCTCAGGCCACTGTGCTCCATGACTACAGAACGCAGCTCGTTATACCTGACCTGCCATTCCCGACGCATGTTGTTCATATTCACGAGAAGAATACGCTGATAACTTACAACGAGCATTTTACTATCCGTCACGCGCGTGTGGGCAAGATAGTCATCCTTGTCAAATGCTCCATCGTCGCTGGAGTGTAGGATCGCTTGGCCCACGGCCGAGCGCTCCTCGTATGGTACCACTACCCCATCTAGAGGGATCACGCGTGGAAGACGAGCACGCGTGATGGCATTGGCATCGTATAGTGTCGTGGTGTTGCGGATTCCTTCTGTCAAATTACTCGTAAAGTCTAGAACTCCAACTGCAGTCTTTGTTGGAAGACCCACAAGACCTTTACCAATGCCTTTGAAGAAACCGGAGGCACCCGCTGTTGCAGCACCTTCCAGAGGAGCACGGGCTAGTCCAGTTACTCCACTAGCAAACGAGTTAGCAAATGACGTAGCGCCCATTGAAAGGCCATATAAAGCATGCCGTGGGTGGTTTCGCGTCCGAGATTGGCGCCGCTTCCTTTGAAAAGCTGGGTCGAGCGTAATGGTCGTGATCCCCTTAGACAAAGAGCCTGTGACCTTGGATATGGAGTCGCTCACACCAAATACAGACTTTTTAACAAAACTGGCTCCGCCTTTAGCAATTCCAATTCCGAGATCCTGCGGCCTATCGGTCATTGTGTAGCCGAGATAAGGTTCATAGAACAAGTCCATGACGCCGGAGCTAATATTGTTAAACAGCCCCACGGGGCTGCCTAGAACATCAACGCTACCAACAATCTTGTGAACTTGATAAAGGAGTTCTTGACCATAATGTGTCTGGGTGGCTGTAAGAAGATGATCGAGAGGAGTCCTCACGTTTTCCATTAGCAGAGAGTTGAACCGCACAGGCGCATCGTTAATGTTACCTATCGCCATGGTCAACGCGTCAACTAAATAGCCTGCAGGTCCCGTTAACTCAGCAAAGAAAGATGTATCACTTAGAGCGCCCGTTCGAGCAAACGAAAGATTGAGCTGTATAGGCTGAAGGTGTAAAAGCTCGAAGTAGAAATCAGTTGACCCGGTCTGGTCCGACGGCTGGGGAAGATATAAGTAACTTGGGCACAACTCAGCGCTTTGAGAATGGAACAAGTTAAGCTGGTCCTCAGGTTTACGGTTGATGTCAATGATAGCAGCCAAGAAGTCTTCGTCGGTCTCAATGGTCATCTCCTGTAAGAGAGAGGTCGCGTGTTTGATATAAATTAGACCGTAAGAATCATCAATCATTCGTGAAATGGAACCAGAAATAGCAGGATGTTGCCTCATCTCTTCACCAGACTTAGGAAGCACAGTCGGGTAAATTACAACCGGAAAGTCAGTATCCGTAAATAGGGTGTTGTCGACTTGAATCCATTGACACTGCCAGGAAAGTGTCTGGTAAATGCCTGAGATCCTGTACTTGAACGTCACATTCCTGAAAGTGGCGTAACACACCTCCGCATTATTCCGATTGATATAGGAGATCCCGACTCCTTTCAAAGTAAGCTTGAAAACAGAGGCTGAGTCGCTATCATTTACTTCCGCGGCCTTGACAACATCACCATCAATAGTGACATCTGCTGCGGACGCAGCACTTCTAGAGTCATCTAGCACGCGATAGTTGCTCTCCTCAGCTTCGTAGGGCGCAATCACAAGCGCCTGCATTGGTCCATCCGCTACAACACTCAAATCGACAACCGACACTTGACCGTTCCCTACTGGGAACTTCGCTGGCGGAAGTTCACCAATCTCCGCAAGTTGGACCCGACGCTTCTTCTTACCGACTTCAAGCACAAGTTCTTTGAGCTGGGCAGCAGGAAAGTCCCATGAATAAGGCATCACACTGCGTGCCGGTAAATGGTACCTAATAGGAGTGAAATTCTTGCGCTCAATGCCATCTTGATCCACAAACGGATTAGACTGATAAAAATCGAATTCAATATCCGTTAGATTCCGAACAGAGTACGGCCACTTGCGACCTGCATTTTCTAAATGAATGAACAACGTCGCATCCGTGAGAGCGATCTCAATCTTTACCAAAGTGGTCGGCTTACCTTTCTCATACAGGCGAACGTAAGTACTTCCAATGTTTGACATAACAAACGAGCTGGACCAGGTTGCGCTTTCCGTTGTAAAACTGAGACACATTTCATTGTTGCTCATGTTCGAGATAAACCCTACAGGTCGGTGTTGTTTCGGGTCTAGAGTTCCCAGCACGTCCACCGCACCAGGTTCGCGGTATTGCACAGCGCGATCCAATTGGTTATTCAGAATAAACCTTGGTGTCACGGTCACCACACGACTCAGCTTGTATCTGCCTTCGCCGGCCGTGACATTGAACCCCAAATGATAGGAAGACTGTCTGTTGCGCGAGGCTACACCAACTTCAGCGACACGACCGGCGGCAGTGAAATTTATAGGCGCACTCCAGTGCGAATCATCAATTCTCAGCATGGCCTTGTTATTTGCATCAGGTGAATCGAAAGACCACAAGACCGGTTGTGCTTGGCGCTGCACAGTACCCTCCACCTCGATAGACGTTACTGGACAAACGACGCGATTAACACGAGTACTCACCACCAACTTTTGACCCGTATTGTTAAGTATAATGTATGGCGACAGAATAATGATCGCAAACCCCTTCTTTTTTGGATAAGTGACATATTTGATTTGAAGTTTGAGTCGCTGACCATCGTTGCTCATCATTTCAAGCCATTCCTCTCTTTCAAACTTCTTATCTTTGGAGCTCACAATAGCGAACTCACTTCTTTGAAGCCCTCCTTCGCGAACCTGGACGCTGAGCAGAAGTAAATGATCACGGGTAACAACATGAACCGGAGACGTCGCCCCTTTTTGAATAGTATTGGTCCAATCCTGCTTGGTATCGCGACTGTAAAGACGATAGTCAAAATCATAAGGAAGATTGTTAATGATTTCGAAGGGTGCAGTCAATGTCACATTCATGTAGGGATAGTGCTCACGCAACGGAATATCCTGAGTGAAGTCAGCAGCTGCCTGGACAAAGAAGTTTGTGCCATCTGACCCGATACACTCTATGGGAACATCGGACCTCCTTAGATCACGCCAAACAATAGGTTCAGTACTCCAATTATAACCCAGCTCAGAGTCAGGACGGACGTATATTTCGGAGTCCACGAACTCCAGTGGAAGTGCGTACACATCACCAGCTTTCAAGTGTATGACGTCGTTCTCCTGCGTCGAATTAACCACGGCTGAAACCAGTCGGAGCTCTAGATTCACTTCTGTGCTATTGCACACAACCAAAGTAGACCGGAAAACAACATGTTTCACATAATCCTTGACATAAATTTCGCAAGCAAGGCGAGGTATCTGTTGTGGGCGTGAATTCCGTGATTTCAGTAAGTAGAGTGATTCACCAACTAGGTTTGCTGAAACCTCGCGCAGATCTTCAAAATCGCTTCCCAGGAGACTGACTCCAAACGATACTTCACTGCTGGTTAGTCCCGAGGACTCTCGAATCGATTTCCAGTCATGAAACCTCCATTTGATTTCATCTCCAGGATTTGCAGTAATTATGTCATGCACTTTATGCTTAGAGTCGGGTGCATCAGACCACAATCTTATTGGAAACTCGGTCAGGTTTTGAACACGATAGGGATAACCAACGTCAGCTAACTGCCCTTTGAGAACATCATCAAGATGCTCTTGCTTCGCAGCAAAGTACGTAGAAATGTCATGGAACATATCCAAACTAGTTGGCGTGACCTCAAGATCAACGACATTCTTTGTAAAGACGTCGATCTGAGGAGCTGAGGTCGCATCGTCCTTAGTGATATTCAGCCCAATATTGACTTTGTCAACCAAAGGCTCCCATGCGGACCTGGGGAAATTGAAGATATTGCTGTGCAATACTGCGGCGGCATCGATGCGCAGATTGGAAGACCAATTCCGCATGTTCACCGTAAACGCCTCTACCCTGAAGTCAGATATCGGAATTTGGTTCTCGGGTTCAATTAGTACCAGTCGTAGACCCTCAAATTCGGCCTGGAAATGCTCGCCCTGTACGCGAGGGCTCCGACCAGAGCTCGTGGTATGCTCCTGGGAAGCAACTTTCCTAGTATTTCTGGTTGACAAACCCGTTTTCTTAGTGCTGATAGTCTTTGTGACAGGACGCTGGCCATCAAACATGAAGTCTACGGTACTCGGCTCCTCGGTAAGTGGAGAGCTGTTGGCCTCAGGCTCTGACCAGAGACGTGATGCCTTCTCAAAGATGGCAAGCGCTAGTAGAATCTCTCTTAGAGACAGTAATACAACAAGCGGCTCAACATTTGCGTTCACTTTGGTCAACGATTGATATTCATTGGAGTCCAAACCTTCAAAAGAGACCGTGATGTTAAAATCGTTTAGTAGACGCAGTTTGCTCTCCTGGAAACTCTGCATTGTAGTCAGAAATACGCCAATTTGTGATACTGACAACGAGCCAGATTGACCAATCTGCGCAATGATGTGCTCAATCTTGAAGACAATTGCTTCCGTATTTTCATTACTCGCATCCGCTAGAATTGTAAAATAAGCGTCCACAATGCTTAAACTCAAGTTCAGCGGTGGTTGGGTACTCTTCACAGGCCGAATGTTCTCCAAAAAGACATCTGTGTTGGAACCATGCTCCGAGCCAGCCTTGGAACCAGACTGGCTAGGCACTAGGCTGAGATCATCGGTACTAGCTTCACTCTTGGCATCCTCATCCTCAACCAAATCACCAGTTTCAGAGGATAGGCCTGTCACAAGGAAGTTCTGCATTGCGAACAGATAGTCCAAGGCAACAATAATCTGGGGGCTATCAAGGGAGACATTGAGTGAAGGTGGAGCACCAAGGGCTTTGGTGAAGCGGCCAATGAATTGATGACCATCATGCTTTGCCTGCGGCACCACATCTGGAAACTTGCTTTCACGTGAAATTCGTGTGTCCTTCACCGTGAACGATTTCACATGCATATCCACAGAAAGGAAGCTCTTTTTGTCGACAAAAGCTCTCAAATGCAAATCGTTGAGCTTGAAGCAAGAGAGTTGTGACTTTTCGAGCTCTTCAGGTGCCTTCACAGGGTCTGTACAGGTATAAAGATTCAATGTGAACGCTGGCACTTGGAATTTGAAGTCGAGTTGGTCATTCGGAGCCACTTGCGAAGAGGATGCATTGGAGGATTCTTGGGTCGACCAAAAAGCTGTTTGTCCCTGGCTGAGGTGTTTTTGCTCGACAAGCTCGTTCTTCAAATTCCTGACCTCCGCATCATTCAGACCGCCTGAGCTACCGGCAATCTCAGATAATGTTGTGGCAAATTGCATGATGAACTTGTACTGATATTCAGTGATATTAACAGTTGTTTCAGGGAATGCACTTTCTGCGACAATAGACGGTCGTTTCATGCCTGAATACGGAGTGACAAATGTCATATTTGCAGAAAATGCTACGTCGTGAAGCAATTCCAAGCTTTTAACATTGCCATTATCCTCGATCTGAGAAAGTAAATGCATTCCGCGCAATCCAGCGCTTATATCATTCAGAACAGCTGAGGGGGCATCATCCAAGGCTTCGAAAGTATTTTGAAGGTAGATCTCGCCCAAGTTGGCACGCAGGAGTTCATAGCCCTTCTTACCCACGCGCGGGTATACAACAATGGGTGACGACACAATAACGTCGAACTTAATCTTATCAGGATTCTCGATCTGAATGGCCTGATCAAATGCCATCATCCGTGCCTGATCATACACAGCCTTCATTTGCGTAAACTTTGAGAAAAATACTACAAGGCGCGATAGAGGCTCCTCAACAATGCTGAGTTTCAATGAGCCTGCCCGGAAGAAGACAAGAGAGTTGTACTCTTTCTGATCTCCAGGACCGAAGTTTTCATAACGAAAATCAGCTAGCTCGCCACCACCTTCAATTCCAACTAGTTGCCTAATGACTGAATTGACATCTGAGCCGTTATTGATCTCATCTGTGACGCTGACAGCGCCTAGGACACATCTGAATTTAAGTACTTCTCCAACCAAATCCACAAACATCATGGCACTGTCAAGCTGTAATTTCGAAATTACAATGTCCTCATCATTCAGAAAGGCGCTTATGCTGCTCAAGCTTATTCGAACTTTAATGGTATCCAACGCCGGAGCACCAGCGCTCTGATCCTCTGTCACGCCCTTTGGCTCATCTCCCGTCTGTGAATCATCTGGAGAAGTGTAAGTGCTCATGGCATAGTCATAAATGGTCAAAATAACCGTAGGTGCTAAAACAAGTTTGATGGCGGCAAGAGAAATATCAACATTTTGCTCCACACGAGCGTCTTTTTCAGTACGCTTGAAGTTTAAGGTGAAAAGACTTCGAGGAAGATTGTCAGACCCAGTGCTTGCCTCAGAAGCAGGGCCATTCAATGCAGAACGTTCAGACTGTGCGATCTTCCTCAACGTGCCGGGTCCACCTTTATTGAAGAGATCTTCAATGAGCAGGTCCATTACAGTCATGTCTACCCCGAGTTCTTCGGTGTCTTTCAACCAAAACTTGAGAGCAGTCTGCTGAAGCTGTATATCGATAATAGGAATCGAAGACCAGTCACGAGTAAGGGACAACGAAGCAGACTCAACAACGAGTTTGAGCTCGAAAAGCGTCTGGCCATGAGTGGCAGGTGTCGACGTCACCTTGGAAGACGTGCTCAAATCCAGGCCAACTTGATTTGAATTCGGCCGCTCGTAAAAGTGTTCCTCTCCAGCATCTATGACCTCTGCGGGCTGAACAGCGGGCTTCGCCGTATCAATAGTCTGCATTAGTTGCTTATACTGGACGTCAGCCAAAGCCATTTTCAGAGACGGCAGCTTAATCGACAGCTTGCAACGCGGGAGGCTAACTGCCTGGGGAACAATGGATAGCTCCAACAAGAACTCAAGAGAAGATTTATCCAAAACATGCAGCGGGGAGGATGCATTGCCAAGTTGGTTCATGACTTGCTTATAGCTAGGGCCCATAATAATTTGAGTCGCCTCCAAGGAAATGTTGAACCTGTCGTACATGAGTGACTCCAGGCGACTCCAATCTTCCTCTGTATACTGTTGAGCCTGCTTGGACTTGACTTCGCTGAGTACCTCTTGCTTGACAAGATCAGACGTCATTGACAAGTGACCAGCATCGATAGCAGTAACGGGCGAGTCCTCTATTTGAGGATTGAGGGGAATGATTATCACAGGTGCTTTCAGGTCAAGTTTGACATTAATAGTCTTATGCATATCGAGCGCATACTCGAGCCCAGCTCTAGTCTGCTCACGAAGCTCCTCAACCGTCCTATTCGCGGCGCTTAAAATAGCATCAACACTTTCATTTCTTCCAGTAGGCGGTGTGAAAAAAGTAATGATCGCTTCAAGAAAGCGCGCATTGTGCACAATTGCCACACTTTTGGATTTAATAAAAAGATTGGAGTCGGCGAGCTTATCCATTGGATTCTGCTCAAACATTAGCCAGAAGAAGGGTGACTTGTCATTCTTATCTTGATTCCTTTCGAACACATGAACTATGGCTGGAAACTTTGAATCATGCGTCAAATCGGCGAGATCAAGTGAGTCTAGGCTGAGACTAAGCAGAAATGAGTCCGGTTTTTTTGTAAATTTGATCTTCGTGCCATCAACGGACACGGAGCCGACAGGGTCATCAGGGAACTTGCTTTGGCGCAAGCGAAGGCTACCGGAGTTTAAGGTCACTTCTGCCTGTAATAATACTTGGTTGGCAGAAACATCACCTAGTATATCATTGTCAAGCTCCAGGGCATCATACAAATCCTTTTTGTCCTTTTCGGATATCTCGATAGGTTGCTCATCATCTTTGAGAGCAGGGTGCTGCTCCTTTACAGCACTACCGCCACCCCATAGCCAAGAGGACCATGACGAGACTTGGCGTTTGGACTCTGTGACAAGCTTTTCACGCACACTCTCAGAGCGCATCTCCTGCTTTGCAATAGACCGGAAGAGCACCAAGTCCTGATAGTCATACTTAGCCTGCAGTTCATCGAACTTGGTTTTTTCAGTACCTTTGAGCTCTCCCTCGACGTACTTTTTTTTGTACAAGAACCTATACTCTTTCAAATCCTTAATACGGCCGGAAATATATTGCCAACTCCACTTCTGGCGCCGTTCCCGTACGTTATCCAATACGGACTGCGAGGCATACTTGAACCATTCCAAAGGAGCTTCGCTCGGGCTCTTCTTCGGCCGGTTCTTCCTAAAGTTGCGGGTCCGAAAGTATAGGTTCATCTGGTCGCTCAGTGCAAGCATATCTCTGTATTGTGGCCTATCTAAGCCCAAGGCAAACTCTTCGAACTGTAAGTTCGCATGAATCTTTGGTTTAGATTCCTGGGACGGTGCCTTGTCCAAAGTGATGAAGCCCTGACCATTGATAGGTCTAATGAGATATTCTTCAGAGGAGGAATGATCAATAATCTTTTCTCTGAACTTGTCATAAAAGTCTTGTCGGGATTCGTCCTTCGCTTTGATGCTCTTGGTATCCGTGTCCCAATAAACTGCCAATGAATCGAGAGTGGCAAGTTTATTGGTGATGGCAGTAATCTCAGAGATAAATGCAGGCTCCCAATTCTTGTTGGTAGATACTGCCGAAAGCTCGGCAAGGGTGAGACCCATAGCAAAGGGGTGCGAAGGCACAGCATCATTGTCCTCGTAGCGGACGTGGATGTTTTTGATGGTGACCTGGAGATTGTCAATAATCTTGGTCACCAAATTACCCACATAAGTTTGGTTCTGCTTATCGGCCTCTTGAACTGACTGATGCTTCTTGTTGGCTTCTTCAAACTTGGCGTTCTCCGCAAGCTCCCAGGTAGAGAGTTTATCCAGCTTCTCCCGCAATTCACGACGCTGAGCATCTACATCGTCAGTGAGGGTCATATCCGGAGCAGCTAAAATGAACACATCCTCTAAAACAATGCGCACTGGTTTGGACTTGAAGTTCGAGTAAGGGATCTGTAGCACCAAGCTACCAATATGGCCGTCGACGACATTGAGTGGCAGGTGCAGCTTGTCCAAGGCCTCGCGCTTTAGGCGCAGATTCGAAAGCTTAACATCGCCGCTGAGCAGTGCAATTTGGAGCTGCTTCGGGTCAAAATTCTCTACATAGGCGCCAACGAGGCGGTTGAGCACAGTAGTGACCAGTGTCTCCAGCATACTCTAGCACAGTTGCGAGGACGATTGGCAAGCAAGAATTGAGATTTATCACGAATTGGACCAGAGAATGCTAAAACAGACGGTGGTAAGATTTCTGGCAAGAGTTGAGCGTGCGTTGCGATGCTCCCTTTACTAGGGTTTCTCTTGATCTTGCTGCGGCGGATTACGTGTCGGTAACAGCAGCAAGGTGACGTAGCGTGCGCCGTGCGCCGGGGCAGTATTTATGAGCGCTCACTGGCAAAGAAGTAGAATACCATCACAAGTGCGACCTAGAACCAGCCAGTCTTTAGATCACAAGATAGAATTTGTTCGCCCTACGTGGCAATTCGAAAACTTTGCCTGCGGACACGCTAATGCAAAGTTGCCTATCTCGGCACGAGAAGACTTACCGCTTGCTCCCTCGCTCGCAGGCGCGCGCAGATGCACATCGCATGACCCAACCCTACTCTTGAAAGCTTGCCGCACTGCTGCTCCACAACACATCCGCCGCGGGCAATAAACGAGTCAGGCGACTCAGAAGCAATTGGGGTTATTCAGAGAAAGTATTAGTATATTCAGATTATGAATCTATTGTTATGGATTGTAGCATAGCGACGGAATGTCTACACGGCCTGAGGACCATCGTAGATCGGAATCTCATTGACGTTGTTCGTGTACTCGAGTTGAGCCTTCTTCTTCTCCTGGTCAACCTGAACCCAAGCACCCGAGGTGTATGCATTAACCTCAGCGTGGCGAAGCTCGCTCATCTGCTGGTCACCCCATCCGTAAGGGTCGGACGGGAACCACACAATCGGATTGGTTGCATTGGTGGCAGGGTCACGGAAAGCGGTTGCCTCGGCCTGGTCCGTCAGGGGCCGAGGAGTCTCGTGCCACACGTTCGAGGTAAGCAGCGTAGCCCGCACATTCTCAACTGTGTAGTACAAGTGGGGCTTGAAAATACGCTGGAACCACGTGAACTTCTGGGGCTCTGCGCTGCGACCAGTGGCAGTGCGGGGTGCCGACTTCTCCGAATCAACAAAGGCGGCAGTGTCTGTTTGTTGAGTGTTTCCAACAAAGTAAGGGTTAGTCTTGTGGATGTACTCTGTCTCCTTCTCAGAATAGCCGTTTTGCGTGATGGATGTCGCAGCCTGCTGGCGGTACGGATCGTTGCCCTGAGCAGCAGCAGTAACATTGCTGCTGCCGTTATCCTTATAGTCGCGGTAAGCGCCACTCCCAGGGGCAATAGGCCCACTGGGAGTATCGTGAGACTGCTCCTCAATAAGCGAACGAGGCAGGTAGGTGTGCAGCGGGCCAAAGGCAGAGCGCAAGTGTACCTGAGTCCAGATGGTGACAAGAATCATAATGACCTCCAAGACAACGGGACCCCAGGCCTTCGAGAACACAAACAGCACCAATAAAATTAGCTCGGCAAGGTATAGGCCGACAAAAAGCTGCGAAAGAGCCCGAGCAAAGTAAATACCACGACCATTGGACTGTCCGACAATAAAAGACAAGTTGTGCAAGAACAAAATGTACAGCAGAGCATACAAGAGCATAGTAAAGGCCAACATAATAGGCGATATGATCGAGTAGGTGAACATCACAACAGCCATGTTAGAGAAGGGTGGGAAAGCCGTACCGTAGCCATTCGTGCCAATGATGTTGCCGCGCGACCACTTCTTACGAGGGGTGTTATCCAACAAAAAGCCCAGGACAATTGAAAGAATTAAGGCAACCAGCTGCAGCAGGCCCCCAGAGGCAATCGTCAACGCATTGAACAGTGTCCAATTGATGAAGAAGTTACTGGCATTGGGCAGATTTTCGTGTAGCAGATTGAGGATCGACGACGGGTTCGACAGAATCTGGCTCAGAGACGACAAAATTGAGCTCGACAGAGTGACGACCAGGAAAGCATGGACGATCTGGAAAGCGAAAAACACGTTTTGTGTGTAATACTCAACGTGCGTGTTGGTGGGGGCACCCTGCACACGCGCTGCCTTGCGGATCATAACCGGCAGGAAAGACATAAGCACTGCCAACAGAATCGTAGGCAAAAGAGACGAAAGCAAACCATGAAGAACGCTAGGCAGCTTGTTGAGGAAGCTCAGCCAATCAAACAAACAAATAAGTACGTTGATCTGCGAAATAAAACCAACGAACGACACAGGAATGGTCCAGAAAATGATCAGTACAATGCAGAACGTGCTGGCAAGGAATGACTTGAGCAAGCGCTGCCACCAAGTTACGGACAAATTCTCCCAAACAACCTCATCAGGGCGAACGCCAACGGTGCGAGGAGCAAACTCGAGAGCGCGGTGGAAGGTAACAGTCTGTGCAGCAAACTCGGCCTCGGCCTGCGTGTGGAACACAATGAATGCGGAGGCCAGCTTCTTGTTTTCGGAGTAATGAGCCTGCTTGTCATGAATCTCGCGGTTCAACTCAGGAACTTCCGTCTTAGCATAATCAATAGTCTGGACCTTCTTGCCAATGATGGGCTTCAAGCGCATCGTAGGCGCCTTGGCGTAGTCCGTGATGGACTCGCCAGAAGCCTTGCCCTTCTTCTCCTGCTTCAGCCGGTTCTTGACGCCTTTGACAATGAACTTGGACTCAGCAACCTCAAGAGTGCTCAGCAGCTTCTCGCGCTTTTTCACGAGCTTGCGCAGATCTTTGGCATCATAACCGAGGAAGATATGCTTGGCATTAGGATACACGCTGCGCAAGTATGCCTCATCCACGTAACGCTCCGGAATAGAGTTGATGAGCACAGTCCGGTTTGACAGCAAGGAGCGCTGCGAGTCGCTCGTAAGCACCGCCTGGCGAATGGCAGTGTAGGCAAAATATTCACGGTAAATAAAGAACAGGACCAAACCAAAGAAGAACCAACTGCAAAAGGCGTGAGCAAAGTAACGGTTCTTGTCTTTGACATTACCGAACGCCAACAAATCCAGGCCAGTCTTGCCATTTGATTTGCCGTAACCTCCAATCACGTTGACACAAATGAGTGTGGGCATGATCGTTACAACACCCAAAACACTCAGGAGGAACATAAAGCGCAAAAAGCGCAGGTAAAAGTACCCATCCAAACCCGTGTCGCGAATGATCTCGGGGTCCCTACGGGCAAGCAGTGCCGGGAGCCAGGCAAGATAGCCCTTAGGTAGAGCACGCGGCCTATCGTTCTCATTGACGGTCGCCGACACGGTACGCTTGGAGTATAGCCGTGGGAAGCGGGGCCGTAAAATAATAAAGAGTAGGATGAAAATGCCGAAAATGGCACCGTTGTACGTGAACGACGTCAGCACGGTCTGCAAACTTCCGCCGGGCGGAGGCTTGGCAGAGCCATCAGCGGATTTACACTTGTCCATCGGACTAGACATTATTGAAAGTTTAGCCGATTATCGTTGGCAGAACAGAAAGAGCCAGATGCTCGATCGCGTAGTTTTATATCAAGCCCAGGCGCGAAGATTGCTCCTGCTGCCACGTCTGGGGTGGGTAGCGCGCTCACTAAAACCTCGGTCCTGCACGTCCTGCGTGACATCATGCATAGGATAGTGCGCTGCTGCACGTAAACATTCCGCCGCACTAACTGGGCAGTGTGACGCAAGATCAGGCACCAGGCACTTGGACCGGCACTTCATGGGGCAAACACGCTAGAGCGAAGTGATTTTAGCTTTGATTTTAAGATATACATGAGTAGTTCGCTCGAAACGAGCTTAATTTCTCATGCACGGCTAGCTAAGGCGGCAGCGCAGGCGACGCCCACTACGTAATGGGTTGCAGGAGCAACCCGAGAATTACTCATTCGATCAGCGCGGGACAAAGCCGCCAAACACGTACACTTTCAGTCCACAGCGCTGCCAGCGCAAATACGGGCTTCTCTCATACGCTTCCGTTCCGAAATGAAGAGAGTGGCACTCGTTCTTCCGCATTCGGACCTAAACAGCACCGCATGGCCCATCAGGTGTCACGACTTCCGCCCGCAGGAGGAAGCAAACATTTGGGAATTTAGGGCAGGGTTTACTCTTTGGTACCTGCTTTTCTGTACAAGGAATATGCCCAGCCTCCCTTGGCCAGGAAAATGCGGCGGCGTAATTTTTCCGAGTCCAGCGGCATCGGAAGACCGAGTAATCGACGTGACAATTTTTACAATTGCCTATGCATCCGCGCGCCCAAAGCGTGCGGCACCATGTCTTGCGTGCGGCTGTCACATTTCACCTTTGAAGAGATGGGATCTCAGAGGGCATGTGCCTTAACCCTAGGGACCCACCCCACCAGGACTTTTCCCTTGACCAGGCGAGCCTGTGACGGGTCTCCTCGACTATTTGCTAGTCGTGACCCGTTGCTGCCACTGTTTCCGCACTTGGCAGAATGGCGGTCGAAGTAGAGCAATGCTGGCGGCATCCTCGATGTGGGCGTAGCTCATAAACTGTCGCTCATGTAAGCCATCATTAAAAAAATTTGAACTAGTGGACACGAGCAGGAAGGGATAAAAGAATGAAGTATGGCTGGTGTGCGACGTAGCAAGTTCTACAACGAGTTGTTGCGAACGGTACGTGCCTTTGTCTATCACGGCTACTGCCACCACGAGCTTTCACTGGTTTTCCACGAGGACTCGGTCCACGGCCCAGAAACCTCGGGTGGTCCACATGCTGCATGCAGATCACCCCGTGCATGTGACGCACGTCCTGGGCCAGACCTGTCGCAAAGTTTTTTCGCGTCCCGGAAACGGAGAGCGGAGTGAGAAAGAGCCCGCTACACGTTCTTATTTTTTCCCCTGTGCGTGGGATATAATTCACTACTTGTAGAGGTTACCTTGTGTCTAGCTCGTGGGACGCCAGACCAGCAACCTACTGGTTTGGGAGCGCCGCGCTCTGAACTTGCGCGAGCCCTAAAAATAGTGGCAGGCTGTCAGACGACCCATCGGATGCCCAAGCCACGAATTCGGCCGCATGGGCGGGCTCGAGCAGGTAAGGCGTTCGAGCAGGTAAGGCGGCATTGACAACAGAGCAGCTTTCTTGAGCATCCTGCCGCATTCGCCGGTGGAGGAGAAAGGGCTTCGTTGCTTTGGCTGGTCCTGCGCCGTAGACGCAAAAACGGGAGCACACTCAGTCATTCGCGAAACCCCGGACCGCGTCACCGCCCACGCATGCTTATGCCGCCACGGCAGCCGAATACTATCATTCAGGCAGTGTTGCTATATGGGCGCTGTCACAAGCCTGGTCGTTTAACACTTTCAAAGGTGGCCCCTTCCCCTAGACTATGAACTTCGGTGGCTAGAGCTGAGCCTGCGTAAATTGCAACCACACTGCGGTCGCCTGAACAACCGCGTCGAGGCTGCGGCTGCACGTGGGGCATCCAGTACCAGGCCCGGGCCTGTGTCTTATCGCAAGAATTGCTAAGCTTCGGCCCTGCTCAATACGTGCCAGCCTCGAGCTCATATCCCGCTATGCTACTGGCCCGGCGCTACATCATCGTACGCCAGCCGCAATAACAAATGTTCCCAATATTACATCTCTGATTCGGCTAACACGTACTTGAATACAGCTATCAAGCCTATAGTCTTTAATCTCCTTTGCCTCTCTCTTTGTACACCTGTTGAAGTACTCCTTCAAGTCAACATTCCCCAGTATCTGAAAGCTGGGAGGACAGCCAATTGCACCTGACTGGGCTAGGGTCGGTGAGCTGGGCTGGGCTAATGCTGGGCTGGGACGCGCGCGGCTAGCCCGCGGCTAGCACGCTCCTTGTATCTACGGCGTTCTGCCGCGTCCCCGGGCTTAGGCATCGGCAGGATACCTGGCACGGACTACCACCCGGACGTGCACACAGCAAGCCGGAGTCTCCGTCCATGCCGAGCCTGGTGGACCGGGTTATTGAGCTCGTCCAAGAGGGAGCGCACATTCCTGAGCCGGTAGTGCTTCAGCTATGCCGCAAGGCCCAAGAAATTCTCGTAGAAGAGTCGAACGTGCAGCTAGTTCACCCGCCGGTGACTGTGTGCGGCGACATCCATGGGCAATTGCACGACCTTCTGCGCCTGTTCCGCACAGGTGGCCACTGCCCTGATACCAACTACCTTTTTCTCGGCGACTTTGTCGATCGCGGCTACTACAGCGTCGAATCGCTGCTCCTGCTGCTCGCGCTGAAGGTCCGCTACCCGGATCGCATGACGCTGATACGAGGTAACCACGAATCGCGGCAGATCACGTCGTCATACGGCTTTTATGACGAATGTCTACGTAAGTACGGCTCGGCCTCGGTCTGGCGGATGTGCTGCAACGTGTTCGACTTCATGTCTCTGGCCGCGCTGGTCGGTGGGCCCGGAGGCGTGTTCTGCGTCCACGGCGGGCTTTCTCCGGTAATTGACAAGCTCGATGAGATCCGGACTATCGACCGCAAGCAGGAGGTGCCGCATGACGGCGCCATGTGCGATCTTTTGTGGTCAGATCCCGACGACACCCTGGGCAGCTCGTGGTCTGGAGACTCGTCGAGCCATATTGGCGGTGACTGGGGCGTTTCCCCGCGCGGAGCCGGGTTTTTGTTTGGCAAGGGACCGGTAACCGAATTCAACCACAAAAACAACACGTCACTGATTGCGCGGGCCCACCAGCTGGTTCTGGAGGGCTACCGCGAAATGTTCGACGAGAAGCTCGTCACTGTGTGGAGCGCGCCCAACTACTGCTACAGGTGCGGCAACGTGGCTGCGATCCTGCAGATCGACGATGACTACAACCGCAACTATTCTGTTTTTGAAGCCACGGCAGAAGGCGGCGACAGCTCCATGGTGGTGCCCATGAAGCAGCCCCTGGCGGAGTACTTTTTGTAAGCCTGGCCCGCTGCACGTTGCGCTCCCCTCCCCGTATGATATGATTGATAGACCCTTTATGAATTGAGCTATGTAGATGAATGAAAGATTGGCCTGTTACAGTTGAGATCAGTTTTTCGATAGTTCCGCGTGCCTGCTAGTTCCCAAGGTGTACGTATCGGTTGTCTTTGAGAGCACGCGGTTGGGCGCGCACGCGAGATAGCTGCCCGGGCAACAAGGCACGCGCGGGGTGGTGGGATAGATGCAGCTTGCATAGTTGACGACGCGACCAAGCCTCCAAATGTGTTGTGCTCTAGCAGCGGCAGAACGCGGCGACAATTTGCGGGGCACGAATGAGCTCGAACAATGCTCACCACCGCAAACCCAGAGCGGGGCGACACCCGCCGCGCAAGAGCTGCATCGCTTGTCGCATGTTGCAGCCGCAACGCACCCCAGCCTGCGCAGCGACGGAGCGGGACCGCTCGCTCCCAATCGGGTTTCCCACGAGATGTGTGCGTAGTCAGCTAAGCCGTACCAGTGCATCCCCGTCCCCAGCCAACCTGTCCCGCCGTCGCAAAGTGATAAGGCTCCGTCGCCAGCGTCTGAATATTCCCCCGGAGCGACACGCGTGCCCCTCGAAATGCGCTACGTAGAGTCCCCAGATCTCGACGATCTGAGTGCGCAGCTCTCCTTCGCCACGCCGGAAGCACACATCCTGGCCGCGATCGATCTGTACACAACCAAGCCGGCCACCTCCGACCGGAAGCTGCAGCGCCAACTCGACCGCGCGCTCGACGCGCGCGCCGTCGATGAGGAGGACGCCGATGGCGAAGACGACATGGCCGCAGCCACGGCGACCGCCGCAGGCCTGCGCGTGCCGTCGGGCTCCGCCATTACCGGCTCCGCCATCGCCGGCTCCGGCGCGGCGCTTTCTCCAGACTCGGCGAGGCTGCCACACGGCCGCCGGCTTAGCGCGTCGCTGGTCGGCTCGGTGGAGACCACTTCGCCACTGCTGCTGTCGCCGCCGTCGTCGCTCGACCGCAAGCGCCGGGCCCAGTCGGCGACCCTGCCCGCGTCGCCATTCGGCCCCCTCGACCAGGTGGCCAGCAGGAAGCAGTACGCCTACCTCATTTCCGTGCTCAACGCCAACGACCCGGACCGCGACTTCTCCGCGCTACAGCCAGATCAGTTTGTCCGCGAACAGTCTGCGCAGCGTGTCTCCAACGCCGTGAGCTCGCTACTGCTTGGCCTGGGCACACGGCCCCCGCCCGGTCTGTGGGAGACCGTTGACAAGCACATCGACGTCAAGGCCTCCCGGATGTACTCTCTGGCGCTGCCCCAGCAGTTTCTGCAGGATGAGCCCGGCGCCGTCTGGTCAAAAATGTGGTTTTTCTTTAACAAGCGCCGGAAACGCGTGGTGTTCTTCCATATCAAGGCACTCCGGGCCTACTCTCCCGACGTGAAGCCCGAGGACCGGCCGGTGGGCAGCGAGTACTCGGATGGCGCGATGGAGCTTGACGAGGCCATTCTCGGCGATATGGACTAGTGCACAACTCGTGGTTTTCTCCCATTAATATTATTTATACTTAATTACAATTGCCCAAACGCGCTCGCGCGCGTGGGCCAGCAGCTTACTGTTACAATCGGCCTTGGTAAGTAAACCGCGTAAACGTCTGCCGCAGAGCGCGCCGTTGGATATTCTTCTGTGCTTGGATAAACGAGTCCACAGTCGTGCGGATAGCACGATCCACGTCGCCCGAGGACACGTACTCGCTTAGCCGCATTTTGGCAAAGCTCTCTGACAGCCGAATAATCGACTCGAGGTGGCGCACCGTGATGGGAAACGCGCCGGTCTTCAGCGCCTCGTCGCGGAGCTGGCTATAGAGAGCAGAAATCCGATTTTCGTCCACCTGCAGCAGCTGCGGCTTGACAGTAGCCCGGGCGTAGTAAATGTATTTACGCAGGAGCTCCTGAGAAATCGGGCCCTCACCCGCCTGCCGACTGTTTTCCTCCAGCTCCATGACGTTCTCGTCGTCGTCAAGTGCAATAGGATGAGATTTGCTGTGTGATGAGACAACGAATTTGGCTAGCCGCTCGTCGTTCGCGCTGTCTACCAGGTCCTGTACCACGCACAGCACGTCAAACCGGGAAAGAATGGGCTCTGTCAAATCAACGTTATCTACCAGAGTTCTCGACGCGTTATAGCGGCCCTCGCGTGGATTTGCCGCTGCAATCACTGCGCAGCGAGCTTGAAGGCTGGTAACAATTCCTGCCTTGGAGATCGAAATACTCTGCTGCTCCATGGCCTCGTGAATCGATGTCCGATCCTGATCATTCATCTTATCGAACTCATCAATCAAGCATGTGCCTTTGTCCGCCAAAACAAGCGCACCTCCTTCGAGGGTCCATTCGCGCGTGATGGGATCTTTGCGTACGCTCGCTGTCAATCCCACAGCCGACGCTCCTTGGCCAGTGGCAAACACAGCGCGGCTTGCCGTGGCTTCGGCATACTTAAGGACTTGTGACTTGGCAGTTCCTGGATCACCAAGAAGTAACACATTGATATCGCCACGCAAAGACACTTTGCCGGTTTCTTTATGCACACCGCCAAATAGTGAGCAGGCAATAGCTCGCTTCACATCCCGGTGGCCATAAATACTGGGTGCGATGGAATCAATGATTTTATCTATGATCTTTGGATCACGCGAGAGCTGCCTGATCTCACGTTCCTCGATGTCAGTCAGCTGGACATCACCGATTTGGCCAGCGTCACGCCGCAGCACGAGGTTGGCCTCCAATACGGTAGCAAACACAGGAAATCCGTTTTTCGCGTTGAGAACGCCATCATAAGCATTCTTGTAGACAGCTGTAAGGTCGATTTCGTCGCCAGGTTTTGCCTTGTCAATCAAATCCCACAACAGAATGACCTCACGGTGCCGTGGTAGGCGTCCCGCGGGGACGGTTCCAGGGCTCTCTTGAAGCGTAATCCGCTGATAATTTCGGTAGAGAGTTTTTTCACTGTTTAAAATGAACGGACCCCGACTTTGGCAATTGTAGCAAAAGCTGACTCTCACCTCATTCTGCGAGTCTTGAACATAGGGTCCAAGAACAGCACCACACTTGGCACAGTCAAACTTGACGTACTTGAGCTGGGGAAACACGCTTGTCCGACGAGTCACAACACCCGTGACCCGAACAAGCGTATTCAGGTGATGTTCGCGAAGGTCGCGTAGCGTGAACGAGGTAGGCAGCCCCGATACTCGCACGTGTACCTCGGCGTGAATCCTAGCGTAATCCGGGTAATGCAGCTCGATGGCCTCCATGGCCACAACATCGAAAATCTTGAGTACCTCAGCAGGTGCTACAACTAGGAAATACGCCAAAACGGCCTTACTTTCGAGCAAATGCGAGTAGACCACGTCCAGACTCTCCGAGTTGACTTCACCCAGGGTGCGAATGCGCGAGCCGTAGACACTGCGACCATTCTCGTCCGTGTACTCGAGCAGAAACCGTTTAAACTCGCGGGCCACGGCCTTGTGCACGCCCGGCTGTGTGACCCATTCCGCCACGGAGTCGGCTTTGACGTCAGCCATGGCCTCGAGAGAAAGCGGCTGGTCCAGCGGGTCTTCGTCATCGCTGTCGACCTCGTCGTCATCGTACTGGTTCCGACGACGGCGACGGCTGGGGAGCGCAAACTCACCATCCTCGCCAGCCTCACCATCCATAAACGCATTTGTGCGGCCTTCATTAACGAGGCGATCGCGGCGGTTGAGCATTGCATCCACCCGGCGCCGCTGTCCGATGTCCATGTCGCCGTAGGCAGCGTCATCAATGTTTCTGTCGGCTAAGTCGTATGCGTCCTGTTCAGCCCGCTCACGATAGTCAGCATCCATGTTATCTCCAAAGAGATCTTCGCCATCTTCTTCCTCGGCAGCTTCGTCCAAGTCGTCGATAATGTCTCCAGCCTCGGCACCGCTCATCAGCGCGTCGTCGTCGTCATCAAAGGGCAGGGCCGGAGGAGACGACGGCGGCAAGGAGGATGGAGCACCCGGAGATGAGGGAATGCCATCGCTCGAGTGCTCTTCGTGATCGCGCTTGCGTGAAGACATGTACTCCTGAAATCAATTAGTTTACCCTTTTAGGTAAATGGTGGGTGACTAAGAAACGCGAGACGCGTGCGCGTCCGGGGCTAACGGGTGTATGTGAGAGTATTAGCTCCCGCAGATATGGGTGGGTAATCAGACCGCACATGAATTGATGCAGCTGCAAGGCGAAATGCGCCTAAAGAGGCAGTATAGCTATTATACGTACGACCAATAAATATTATTCCGTCATATCCAAAAAAGTTGATGAAAATCAACGGATTCGCGTCAAGTTGGATCTCACTTGTCGGCCTCCAGCGCGAAACCCCTTAGCCCGTCAGTTCCCAGCGTGATGCCGATCTTGCCCGGGGGCGCAACTGGGGAGAATACTACTTCCATAGTTCTGCCAGTCCTGGTAGCCTTGAGAACCAGGCGCGTATCAATGCATGAACTCCACTCAAATCCAAGAGCTGGAGCATTAGAAGTGTGTTCCTGCCGCAGTGCACCGAGGTCGTCATTGGTATTGGGCCAGAAGAGCCGCTTACGGTTGAAGCCATTGACCCACTGCTCTTGATTGGCAAGATAGCGGTCGTCGTCTTCCTCGTCTGGACTCATTGCCACGCCTGGCGCATCCCGTAGCTGATTAATTACAATAACGGGCATGTCGAACTTCATGGCCAGACGATGGAGGTTCCTGCATATGCTCTGCAATGAGATGAACGTCGAATCGCTTCGTGTCTTCCCTTCAGACAATATCGCCACGCTGTCGATCACCAAAGCACTCAAATTGCGGTCCGCGAGCCTGCGCTCTAGCTCGCTTGCGAGTAATTCCTCGAGGTTCAGGCCAGACCTAGACTTTAGATACAAAATGCTGTTTAGGTCTGCATCAGGGAAGCGCTGGTGCAGCTCGTGTTGACGCTGAGGATGTATGCCCGATTCTGTGTCAATGTATACCATAGCTTTATCCTTGTTCTCGGGCAGTGACTGTATGGCCATGGAGATCTGCAGCGCAAGGGTGGATTTGCCAGCTCCCGCCTTGCCAAATACCTCCGTGATTGACCTTGATTGAAGCCCACCAGCCAGCAGGTCATCTATGGCCTGGTCTCCGCTGGGAAATATGCCCGAGAGCGCATCTGTGGCCGTAACCGCAACCGGTAGGGATTCTGCGGTCGCCTTTGCAAAGTGAGCCAGGTATTTGTTCAATTCCACCAGGCTTCGATTGAGCCGCTGGGCGAGCTGGAGCCTCTCGGCGTGAGCATCCTGCTCACTGATCCCCGGACGGGCAAGTGCGTGAGCCAGCTCAAATTGCATAACGCCTTTTTCTTGCATGGCGGTGACTAGTCCTTCAAAGGCGTTTGCTCTTGGCATGGCGACGCGAGCGAGCCGTGAGCTAGAGAAGAGGGGAAGGCTCAGCACCAAAACGCGAGTCTCAGAATAGGGGCCCTTCCGAGAGGGGCCAGCGCCGGTGTTGAATTGGAACTGGCCAGACCGAGGACACGTGACTGACTTCCAAGGGTCTTCGGGGCAGGGTCAGGGTGCTCCCTATAGCCAGAGTGTTTTTACACCCGTACCTGGTGACTGCGAGAGGAGTCTAGACTTCAAAGGTGATATTTACTATCTTTGGAGAGTATATAGTTAGTGACCCATACTGCGCTCTGGCAAAATGCTATTTTCTATCTACAATTGTGGTATTCACCCATACCCTAAAGTTTGCCCCATTCGACGGCCAGGGCTGTGTTTCAGTACCAGAACGAGGGCGACTCTCCCCTAACCACCGAGGAACTAACAGCCGGACCCACACCTCGTCTGCGGCGTAGTGCCACCACCATTACTGAGATTCCGGAACCTTTGTTAACCCGCGCTTTCTATGAGTGAGGTGACGGCTTGGGACTATTATACCCAGCAACAGGCACTGGAGTCTGCTGCAGCTGAAAAGTATCCTTGGGACCCCAAAACATGCACACATCACCTGGGAGTCGAGCGCCAGCTACTCTACGGCTGCCTCACCTGCCGTGACAAAACGGGCCGGCCGATGGCAGTGTGCTACAGCTGTAGTATTCAGTGTCACAGCGACCATGATTTGGTGGAATTGTACACGCGACGTGGCCTGACATGCGACTGTGGCACCCAGCAAGGCACTGGGAGCCTCTGCAAGCTCCGCGGCGTCGGCGAGCTCGAAAAGAGCGATAACAAGTACTATAACCACAATTTCGAAGGACGGTTCTGCGAGTGCGATATGGAGTATTCTGAACAAGAGCCGTCAACTATGTTACAGTGCTATTTGGGGTCGGTGTGCCAGGAGGATTGGTATCACGAACGCTGTATTCTGGGTATCTCTCCAGAAGCAGAAGCAGAGCTTCGCCGCAGGAAGGAGGCCGATACTCCTCAGGAATCCAAACCAGCTACGGTAATGTACGAGAATGGGGTCAACATGCTGGACAAGTTGGACTCCGCACTTGAGGTCGGCATGCCAGCGTCCTCTGAGCTGGAAGCAGGCGCCCTAGGTACAATGGCCGCCATCACTCACAGTTCAGAGCTAGGAGTGGCTGGAAAGGCTATAGTTGATGCCGGTCAATCGTCGACCAGCACATCTACTGGTCTGGCAACTCAGGTCCAGTCTGAGTCTGAGGGCCTAGCGGACAAGATCAAACAAGAGGACAACAATGGGAGTGCCAATACTGATGATGACGACGGCGACGACGGCTACGATCTTTCACAATGTTCTGAGGAATCAGACCTCGAAGACACGCTGCCTGGCCTCCCCAATTCCTCGGAATTCGACGTGTTTATCTGCTGGAAATGCGCAGACCGTCACAACCTTAGCCGTCTTGCCAATGACGACAGGCTGGTTGTTGCGTCTGTGCAGCGCCGCTTGCAGACATTTCCTGGTGACGTGGAGGAGGAACCTAGCCGCAAGCGGCGCGCGGGCTCATACAGCCTGTTTCTCCGCAAGGGGTTCCGGGAGCGATTCGCAGAGCTGGTGGCCGAGCAGGGATCGGTCAGAGAATTGGCGGACCAGTTTCCTTTCCTTGTGAAGCCTGAGCATACGTATGAGCCACCATATGATGACGAGGCGACGTCCTCGCTGGCCAGCGCTGGTGAGAGAGCCTTGCGCACTTTACCGCGCGAGCAAGCCGTGACAGGCATCGAGGCCTATAACATGATGCGCGACAAGCTGACCCGGTTTCTGGGCACGTTTGCCGAGTCTGGTAAAGTTGTGACGAAGGAAGATGTAGGCTCTTTCTTTGACCAATTGAAGGGTGAGCGGCCCGTTTGAGAGCGCCTTCTCTGTACGCAACCAACTCCCTTACCCGTTGTTGATTTATTCCCGTGAGCAAACGAAAGAGTCACGGTATTTATAACGAACAATACTGCTTTACGTACATTCTGTATTTTGTGTGAAATTATGCAATGTTTGTTGCGACCGTTTTTATGACGGTGTAATCGTCAAGACCATACTTGGAGGTCTCGCGGCCAAAGCCAGACTCCTTGACACCACCAAAAGGCAGGGCGACCTCGGTGATCAAACCTGTGTTGATGCCAACCATGCCAACTTCGAGGGCCTCCGACACGCGATGAGCGTTACTGATATTTTCAGTATAGAAGTAGCCAGCCAGTCCGACTTCGACCGAGTTGGCCATCTCAATCATTGACTCGGTATCGCCAAACTTGGCAACCACAGCCAGAGGGCCGAAGGTCTCCTCATGGAAAACTCTCATAGTTTCCGGGTTGCCATCAGCAATGAGTGTCGGCTCAAAAAAGTTAGGTCCCAGATCGGGGATTTTGTGACCTCCAGCAAGCAGACGACCACCTTTAGCAAGGGCATCCTCTACGTGAGAAGTGACCTTTGATACACCCTTCTCGCCAATCAAGGGGCCCTGCGTGGTACCTTCCTCAAGTCCGTGCCCGGGATGAAGCTTGTGAATACGTGCAGCAAATTTCTCTAGGAACTCGTCATAAACACTCTCGTGCACAAAAAACCGATTGGCGCAAATGCAGGTTTGGCCCGACCCACGGAACTTGGAAGCGACCGCACCATCGACAGCCTTATCCACATCAGCATCGCCAAAAACAATGAAAGGCGCGTTACCACCAAGCTCAAAGCTCACTTTTTTGAGCGTTGAGGACGACAAATTCATCAGAATCTTGCCCACCGGCGTAGATCCGGTGAACGAGATCTTCTTTACAGACGGGTTGGTGCAAAGCTCTTTACCAACTTCCAGGGTGTTCTTGCTTGTAGTGACAACGTTGACAACGCCATCAGGAATACCGGCTTCGGCAGCCAAGTATGCCATGGCAAGAGCCGAGTAAGGAGTCTCCGCTGCGGGTTTGATCACAGCTGTGCACCCAGCAGCGACTGCAGCACCGACCTTGCGAGCAATCATCGACGCAGGAAAATTCCACGGCGTGATAATTCCGCACACGCCTACAGGTTGGCGAATTGTCGTCAGCCGCATGCCTGGGTTCTGGGAGGGCAGGGAGTCGCCATTGTAGTGTGGAGCGGCCTCGCTGAACCACTCAAATGTCAGAGCCGTGGTCAAAATCTCACCTTTGGCCTCTGCGAGCGGCTTGCCGTTCTCCCATGATAGGATCTTGCTCAGATCAGACTCGTTTTGGCGCACTAATTGAGCCCACTGGCGGAGCAGCGTACTGCGTTCGCGCGGCGTCCTAGATTTGAAAGACTCGAAGGCCACCTTCGCTGAATTGATGGCCGTCTTGATGTCATTGACATCACCCTCAGGTACCGTACCAATCTCTTCGGTGGTAGCCGGGTCAGTGACCGAAAATGATCCGTTGCCCGAAACCCATTTACCATTGATGAGCATCTTGTCCTGCAAGAGCTCTGTGCGAGTGAGCTTGGGCACTGCTTCAGCAAACTTCCTCATAGCAGTAGGGCGCATTGCTGATATGCGAATATGTATTGACCTATTGCAAGATCAAGATAGCCGCGGGTTTCCCCCGCATCTTCCGACCGTCTTATATATTACACAGTCGGTATGCATGGGAAGGACCCTAGCCGCGCCCTAGCCCTGATACCGCCGACAACTGCTGTTCCTGGGGATATTTAGCCGCTTGAGCCGCGCAAAGATGTTCCCGATTTTTCGGCTGCCCTCCACCTCAGCTCGCAAGGTCGACCAAGCGGTCAACTTCGTTGAGTCAGCCCACGGAGGGCCGCTGCCGCAACCCCTCAATTTGTTCGGCCAACAAGGCTCGATAGAGGAGCAAGTACTATTATATGTTGGAGTTGAATTTTTTTTATACTTACGTTCATATATGTGACAGCCGCACCGCATTCTGTGCCTTTACCAAGCAGCCTTAGCAAGAAGGCCGTTTGGGTACCGCCGAACCAGGGCTTTGCGGCCCTCGTCCAAAAGCAGAATTCCGAAACCTAGACCAATGGGGATAAACCAGTGGGCGACAGGAATGGGAGCCGAATTGAACAGATTCGTGATCTTCTTGGGATAGCAAAATAGCCAGATAATGCAGAAGGCAAATAGAATGGCCGGAAAGAGGCGCCAGTTCTGGGTCTTCTTGTTGAACAGAGGTGGGTGGGAAAACACCGACATGCGACGAGTCCGAACAGCAAATAAGACAAAGAACTGCATGATGATCAAATTCGAAAAGTAAATACTCGAGGCAGTATTCAGAATGGCATTGTATTGATCCTGATCCATATAAGTTGGCACGTCACCATACTTGAACCAAAGGTCACCAAACTTGAGTCCCTGGGACTGACAGTACCAGTATGCCATAGTGAAAGAAAGAGTAGTTTCGAGCATACCAATAAAACCATAAGCGTAAAGAAGCAGCTTCCAGTCAACCAAATAGCTCTTACGACTGCGGGGAGGACGCTTCATTACATCGGCTTCTGCCTGTTCGAACGCTAACGAAATCCCGGCGCCGCAGTCAGTGAAGCAGCAAATCATGATCATCAAGAAACTTGACAGAATCTGGGGTAGTCCAAATGCCACATTTGTCATGATAGGCCAGAATTCAGAGAAGGAACCAGCAGGTAGTAGATAGGCAATGGTCTTTTTCAGGTTATCAAAAGCAAGACGGCCGTACATGACGGCCTCTATGATTGCAGCAAACGAATCCATCAGAATCATATCTGCAGCTTCTAGGGCCATATCAGATGCCATGCCGGGAGCTACACCAACGTCAGCTTGCTTCAGCGAAGGCGCATCGTTAACACCGTCGCCAGTCATGCCTACTACGTGCTTGCGGGCTTGGAACTCTTTGACAATCCGGAGTTTCTGCTCGGGGGTGGTACGTGCAAAAACGATTTCTTGATATTCGCATACGGCGTTCCACTCCTCATCAGAGAGGGTGTTCAACTCGGGGCCAGAAAGGACCAACGACCTGCGTTGACTGAGAACGCCGTCGTGAAACTTAGCGTTGACGCCGTCTTCGGACTCATCATTGGGAATAAGATCATCAACGCCGTCAATGAAAGGGCCCTCGGACGTGAGAATACCACACTGCTGGGCAATTGCCTGAGCTGTAAGCTTGAAGTCGCCAGTGACCATCATGACACGAATAACAGCGGTATGCAGCTTGCTAATGACATCAGGAATCTCATCGCGAGGAGGATCAACAATACCAACAAGGCCAACCAAAGTCAAGCCACTGGCTGCATGTTCCTTTGCTTCGTCTTCGAACTCACTAAACTGGGGGTTGCCGACATCACTGGCATTGAGAATCTTGCGAGCCACAGCAATGACCCGCTTCCCCTCTCGTGACCACTTGTCTTTGAGAATCTCTAAGCGGACTTTGGCCTCACTCGTTAGATCGGTTACTGATCCATCCGCGTTCACCAGGCGCGAGCAGCGCTCGATAAGAATATCAGGCGCACCTTTAATGACTAGCAACCATTTCTTCTCATCAAATTGCGAGTTGTCCGTTGGGCCAAGGGTCAGAGGAATGGCAGCACGAGCGTCCACATTGTTGACAGTAAAGAGGCGCAGCATATACTTGTTCTTGGAGTTGAACGACAAGTCGAACTGCTTTGTCCAGAGTCCTCTCGAGTAGCCCACAGAGCCCAGAGATTCAGAAAACCGCAATATGGCTTGGTCTGTAGCATCCCCGATCACAGCACGATCTTCAATAATCTTTTCCACGCTCGCTGCATCAAATTCACCAGCATTACAAATGGCAGAGGCGACCATTAGCTGCCTGAGTGCTATGGCATGAGAATCTCCACCTTGCTTGACTTGGGAAACGGCTTCCGATGTGGCCAATGGCTCAAGGCCTGTAGAACAGTCAGTAGCCTTCATTTGATTTTTGGTAAGCGTTCCAGTTTTATCAGATAGCATTATGGATACGCTTCCAAGTGTTTCGACCGTTGCAAGGGACTTGCAAAGAATATTATTGCGCCTCATGGCGGCGGCACAAATCGTCAAACTGGCGGTGAGAGCAATCGGGAGTCCCTCAGGAACAAAAGCAATACCAATAGACACGAGATCAACAATAAGACTTGGCACATTAATCCAATCGTGGTGCTTGGGGCGCAAATAGGCACCCCAGATGATAAGCACCACCACAATCATAAACAGCATGATACCAGCAATGGTCAGCACGAAGTAAAGAACCTGTGTTTGCATTGGACTTCTCCGTATCTGGGGAGCACTGGTCAGTTTAGCAATTTGGCCGAATACAGTGCTGTCGCCAGTACTAACGACAATTCCACGGCCGGAGCCGGAAGTGCAATACGTGCCCTGCATGCCGATAGTACGCGTCTCCATATAATTGTCATCAGTGGAAGTTACTGAAGCCCCAAGTGGCAGTGACTCGCCCGTCAAAATACTGCGATCAAACTTAGCATCGGTCGAAACTTCGACGAACCTGATGTCGGCCGGAAGTTTGTTTCCCGCCTTGAACAGCAAAAGATCGCCGGGAACGATATCTGCCGCCTGAATTTCCAACTGCTGGCCATCACGAACGACAACAGATCCCTCAGGCAGCATACCTTTGATCGAACTCATGACACGCGAGGACGAAAAATCTTGCCACGCGTTAAAGAAGGCCTGGATCAAGAACACACACTCCAAAACAATAGCAAGAGCCAGATTCGCTTGCGACGGAGGTTGACCCAAAGGCTTCCAACTGATGAAGACCAGAATACCACCAACAAATAGAATGAGACCAAAACCACCAAAAAAGTAAGTGAAGATTCGGCGAAACAAATGGCGCGGCGGCTTCGACGGGCGGTTAGGACCATACTGACGCTGCAAAGCGCTAATCTCCGAAGAACTCAGACCAGACTCTGCGGAGGTGCCCAAACGCTGTGAGAGGGCATCAAGTGACAAAGTATGCCAGTCGAGATCTCCTACGAGCGCGGCAGTCTTGTCGGCAGGCGACGCCTTGCGCTTATGCTGCGTATGCTGAGAAATACGGTCATTATCAACCGTGTACGAGACAGTCTTGTACCTCAGTGGAAGTGCAATTGATGGGTCCACGGTGCGCCCACCTCCTCCAGAGTGCCGCGAGCGCGAGGAGGCCCTAGAGTTGCGCGACATCGACGTGTCGGTGCGGGCCAACGGAATTAAGGGCCGGCCTCGGCGACCCTCCACGTTGGCCTCGTCATCACCAAACGTAATGGTACGGTGCTCCACTGAGCCATGGAACTTGGCTTTTTCATCCATTGCGGGCGAGTATTGTACGACCAGCAGTGAAACTCGAGGGTATAGGCGTCGGGACAAGTAGTGTAGACCAAGGCTCCAGTGGTGCAGCTACGAGCGATATATAACCACCTAGAATTTTGCTGCAGTGACCATCGTTTTATTGGAGCCCTAAAGGATGAGCAGACAAAGGCGTTATGTCCACCTAAAACGCTCTCTGCCGAATATTTCCCGCATACACCCGCAGAAACCTGCTGCATTTGCTGCAGGGTGACATCACTCACATGTCTTCTGGGACCTTATCTGCTAGAGCATCTGGCGGGGCTGACCGTCTGGCCCCGGCGGTGGGAGAGGGAGGAGATTCCCCCTCCGGTTTGGCAGGCCCGGCTACTTGGCGGGCACAGCTACCCAGGCTTGGCTGTTGGGGGTGCAACAAACGGGATCGTTTAGGCAACGTGCAAAGTATTCCGGTTGAACATTCTGTAGACAGGTCGGAACATAGGAACACGGTTGACAATCATTGCCACCGCCGTCCATCACACCCAGCGCCGTAGATGGCCCGTCATTTACGGGGCAATGCAGTCCGTTCTCCCAGCCGCCATTGGCCCGAAGATCTATCCCGTGATATTTTCCAACTGGTAGGCTGCCAAGTTCCCAGGTTAGCCCTAATTGAGCTGCTGGGTGATGATCCTTCGCAGGCTGAGACTGCATGACGTTCTCCTATAATGCAACGGCATGCAAGGGCGAGCCCCCTCATCATGCACACGGCTGTGGGTGTGTGAGCCAGAGGAAGAAGCCCAATCTTCGGGGCCCACAGAGCGTAATGCGATGGTGCCAAGCGTCGATACACTGCCCTACAAGAGAAAAACCGGCCACAGTCGTATGCGACAAGCGTCAAGTACTTTTGGCGGTGAGAGAGTATAAATTCTCGTAATGGAAGTAAGCAGGTCATCCTAAGCGTAAGGGGCGCATCTGGCGGGGCTTGTTGGATGCAACGCAGCTTACCCGGGCGAATGGAACTGACTGCCGCCGCAAATCACTACTTCCCATCGACAGCTTTTTTGGCCACATTGGGACAAATTCCGGCGGCTGTGGCTCCACACGCGTCAGCGACGTCACAGTCCCAGCCCTAGGGTTGGGGTGCCTGCTGCTGACCCTCCGCTGAAATCCCGTCACATATGCCAGGGGGAGCCCGCTTTGGTCCCGCGAGCCCTTATTACAGCCTAAAGCGGGAATGCCTTCTATGTGAATGGTTACAAGCAATAAAATTCATCCATCCAATTTTCATGCCCATTTTGCCCTGGCAATGAGTTTACCATGCCCCTTTCTGCAGACCGACGACCGCCCACCTGCATCTCGAGAGGGCCAACCGCCTTTTAAGCCTCTCCCAGCCTTCGGGGGGCCAGAGGCCGGCAGAGGCTCGACTAGACTCGGCAACCGCTGATCGTAAACAATTGCTACCGCAGATCACGAAGCCCTGCTTTGACGGCAATCTGCTTCCTTAGGGCTTTCTTTTCCCCTCGTCTTTCACCCTCTCACTGCTCCAACGGCGGTGCCAAGATATCTGCGGCAGCCCGCAGAGACGAGACCTAGCATGCAGCTAGGGCCACATCTCCACAGCTATGGCGCAGCGCAAACGTGGCTGTTCTGTCCTGGCATGACACCTATGATTCTACTCATTCTTTATCTTATCGTCAAATTCTCGTAACGTATGAACGTAAAATATGCAAAAATTACCTCTGCCAAATCGTCGCCTTAGGTGCTTTGGGGTGACACCGTCGACTTCGCCTTAGCCTTGTCGTCTTCATCTTTCAGCAATTGTGGCCACGCAGCGTTGACTTGCGCCGGATCCACTGCACCAAACACTATCTCGAACACCTCATCGTAAGTACTCACGGGACGAGCTTCAATACCATCGCGGACAATAGAAGGAAGATCTTCCCACTCAGCCATGTTTTCAGCTGGGAACACGATGATTTTGGCACCCGCCGTTTTGGCCGCAACAGCTTTCTCCCGCAGTCCACCAATTTGCAGTACTTTGCCCGTCAGCGATACTTCGCCAGTCATGGCCACATCATTGCTAGCCGGTGTGTTCATAGCTAGGGACAGCAGGGAAGTGACCATAGCAATGCCAGCTGACGGTCCGTCTTTCTTGATGGCGCCCTCCGGGAAGTGAGTGTGCAACACAGCGTGGTCCAAAAATAAATTTCGAGGATACTTCATAGTCATAAACATGCGCGCGTACGAATGAGCAATCGACGCCGATTCCTTCATAACATCGCCAAGGTGACCAGTGCGGCTTAGTCTGGCCTTAGAGCTCTTCGACAACTGCTCTTGTAGGACTGTCTCAATGAACAGAGGCATTCCACCCATGTAAGTCCATGCCAAACCCATTGCAACGCCTGCTGGCATACGCTCGTACAGGCGGTTGCTTGAGAAAGGGGCCGGACCAATATACTTGGGCAGATCCTCGCGGCCAACGTCTAACTTAACCTTGCGAACAATCTCGTCAGAAATCTGAGGACGCAATGCCACCTCCTCAGGCTCAATCTTCACTTCTGTTACAGGAGGATGAGTATCGTCTTCTCCATTTTTGCTCGCTTCAGCGGCCTGACGCAAGGCATCGCTTACAGCCCGGACTACCTTTTGGGTGGCAGCAGCATCTTCTGGTTTGCTGTCCCCTTCACTAGCGGTAGCTGTCGCATCTCCCGAGCCGGCTTCAGCCTTTTCACCACCCTCGAACTCTTCCTTCTCTTCGCTTTCCTGCACAAATTTATACGCAATCTTGCGGTACACCTTCTCAATAGTCTTGTTTAAACCACGGACACCCGCTTCGCGAGTATAGTTATTCACCAGTCTTGACAGTGCATCTTCCGAAAAATGGATCTCGGCAGAGCCCAGTCCGCTGTCCTTCGCTGCTTTAGGCGCCAGAAACGTCTTGGCAATCTCCATTTTTTCCAAAGGAAGATAGCCAGGAATGTTGATGATTTCCATGCGGTCCTTCAAAGGGCCGGGGATGGTATCAAGATCATTTGCAGTACACACAAACAGAACGCGCGACAGATCGACAGGGACCTCCATATACGTATCCTGAAAGTTTTTGTTCTGTTCAGGGTCGAGTACCTCCAGGAGTGCAGCTGTAGGATCACCGTGGCTGCCATGGCGGCCCACTTTGTCAATCTCATCAATAAGAATCACAGGATTCTGGGTTTGCGTCTTCTTCAGTGCTTGCATAAGGCGACCTGGCAGTGATGCAACATATGTACGGCGGTGGCCCTTGATCTCGCTGACATCGTGAAGACCACCAACACTGAAACGATCAAACTTCCGGCCCAACGAATTGGCAATCGCTTGAGCAATGGATGTCTTGCCCACGCCAGGAGGACCGGCAAGACAGATGATCTTGCCGTCTACGGATCCCGACAGTTTGGCCACGGCCAGGAATTCCAGAATCCTGTCCTTCACATCTTGCAGGCCATAATGGCTGTTCTCCAGGATCTCACGGGCCTTACGAATCACAAACTTATCGGGTGAGTACTTGCCCCAAGGAATGTTTGTGAGCCAGTCAAGGTAAGAACGCACCGTAGCATACTCGCCAGCAGTGCTCTCAAGGCCACGGAACCGGTTCAGTTCCTCATCAAACACCTTACGTACGTCCTTTGGCATATCTAGGGCATTAGCACGCTCCAAAAACTTGTCCGCCGCCTTAGATTTTTCATCGCCGTCCATACCGAGCTCCTTTTTAATATAGCGAAGATACTCCAGCAGAACGTTTTCGCGAACCCGTTGACCAGTTTGCTCATTCGCGTACTTGAACAGGCCGCTCTGAACTTGAATGTACGCGATCTCGCGGTCGACCAAATCATTTACGGTGCGCAAACGCTCTTTCACGTTGGTCTGCTCCAGAATGTCTTGCAGGGGGTCATTGTTAGAAACCAGTGATGCCGCAAAGTCAGCAAGGAAATCAGGCTGGGGAAAGTCGCCGCCTTGGGTGTTTGGAACAAGCTTGCTGAACTTCTCCACTTCTTGATTGATGAATGGAGACAGGTTCGACAGGCTGCGCAGCTTGTCGATGATCTTGGTGCACAACTGCTGCACATCCTTATCAGTGTACGCATAGGGCTCGTTTGGCAGAGCCGTGACACCTTTCATCCACTGGACGTTCACGGCATCCAATGGGTTCTGGGGCTCCGATTCCTTGGATGATTCAGAAGACTCTGCCACTTGAATCCATCCACCGCGCACCGTTTCGACGAGCTCTCCAGCCCGAACACGGAATAGCGGAAAAAGGGTTCCATACATCGTGACCTGATCTTCGGAGCTCTTGGTAAACATAGTCGTACGAAGGCGGCATACACAGCCAACTTCATGGGCATCATCAGCATTGGTAACCAGTTCCGTGGTCTTTAGCTGGCGGCGGCTCATCACAGCGACAACGAGACCATTCCACTGCTTGGTCTCCATCAGCTTGGGGACAGCGCTAAGAACCTTGGGGTCCGTGGACGTGAAATGCATGGCCATTCCAGGAAAGGCCGGGCGGAACGGCAGTTCAATGGGCAAGAAGCGCTCGTTCTTCGTAACAGGCGCGATGTTCAGCGAGCCATTGGAGTCACCTTCGCTACCGGCGCCGGCACCGGATCCCGAGCTGACAGCGGCTGCGGGATTGAAGACGTCCTCGCCACGCTGGTAGGCACCTGTGCGCCTCCACCCACGCGTGGTGGCTGCAGCAGCCGAACGCAGGGCATCTTCCAGATCCGAGTTGTCTTTCTTTGCTTTATTGTGCTTACCGCGAGCATCGGGCGGATCAAACCTGAAATCCGGCTTGCCAGATTTCGGGTCAGCCTTGGGGTCGGGTTTGGCATCCGAATTGGGAAACTTTCCGAACTTGACGTCCATTTTTTCAAAGTGCCTATCGGCCTTGCCCGTACGGCCTTCGGTGCTATTGTCACTTGGCTTGGGTTCCTTGGGTTCCTTGGGTTCCTTGGGTTCCTTAGGTTCCTTAGGTTCTTTGGGTTCCTTGGCTCTCGGTTCTTTTGCCTCTTTAACGTTGGATTTACCTTTGGAGTCACCCTTGGCGCCCGATTGAGAGTCGTCCAACTTAGTGTTCGCGTCTGTGGCCTGAGAGGCGTCGGCGCCCGCTTTGGCGTCTGCCGGAGCGCCAGGGTCGGCATTAGACTCCGATGGAACGTCTGCCGGAGCCTTACGTTTCTTGTCCTTGGGGTCATCATTCGAGCTCCCCGAGCCAGCGGGAGCATCCTTGAACGCGAAGCGAGCGACCGAGAACTGGCGACTAGCGGGCACGCGGGTGGCGTAGACCCGTATGCCAGCCCTCAGGGCCGCAGTATACCGGTGGTGGTACATGAACTGGATGAGCTGAGTCAAGGATGGTCACAGGGTTATAACCGGGTCAGGGCAGCGCAGCGCGCGCGGTCACGAGCTTCCGAGTCGGGTCAGGGGCCAGGCGAGGGTTTGAGCAGCACGCAGGCGCGCGCGGGCGCCGGGCTCACCACCCTGGCAGTCCTGCCTGTTGTTGCCCTTCCCCACCCCGATATTTCCACTCCATCCATCCACCCCACAGTCAGCTTCCGGTATATGGCCAGTCGACTTGGCCGAGTCCTCTCTAGCGTTCACACGAATCTTGCAATGGCAGAGACAGGGCACCCATTATTAAACAAAATCGCCGGCGGCGCGGCGGCCAGCGGCCGTGCGTCCGGAGCGCAGGCGCCCAGTAGCACAGGCGGTAGTCCAAGCCTTGTGTCGCGGTCTTTCACGGCTGGGGCAGCCAGTCGCTCGGCGTCGTCCTCCCAACCAGACTGGAGCGCCCCACAGGCCAGCCGTGCCAGCGGTGCCAGCGCGTCTGGGTCGGCCGGGGCCGGGGTTGCGGCTGACTCACCGAGCACGCCAAATCAGCGGCTCTCCCTCCTACATACCCACCTTTCTGACATGAGTTTCCACACCCGCCAAATTGGAGCCAAAAACACGCTCGACTACCGGCTGTACATCGAGGACTCGACTGGCAAGGTCCTGTCGCCCTTCCACGATATTCCGCTGTACGCCAACGCCGAGAAGACCATCCTCAACATGGTTGTCGAGGTGCCGCGCTGGACCAACGCCAAGCTTGAGATCTCGAAGGAGGAGACCTTCAACCCGATTCTGCAGGACACCAAGAAAGGCAAGCTGCGCTTTGTGCGCAACTCGTTCCCGCACAAGGGCTACATCCACAACTATGGTGCCTTCCCGCAGACGTGGGAGGACCCGAACGTGGCCCATCCAGAGACCAAGGCCGTTGGCGACAACGACCCGCTCGACGTGTGCGAGATCGGCGAGGCCGTCGGCTACACGGGCCAGGTCAAGCAGGTCAAGGTGCTTGGCGTGATGGCGCTGCTGGACGAGGGCGAGACCGACTGGAAGATCATCGCCATCGACGTTAAGGACCCGCACGCGGCCAAGGTCAATGACATCGAGGACGTCGAGCGCCACTTCCCGGGCCTGCTGCGCGCCACCAACGAGTGGTTCCGTATCTACAAGATCCCCGACGGCAAGCCCGAGAACCAATTCGCCTTCTCTGGCGAGTCCAAGAATAAAAAGTACGCCCTGGACGTCATCCGCGAGTGCAACGAGGCCTTTGACCGCCTGCAGGCCGGCAAGGAGGACCCCAAGGGTATTTCTCTGGCCAACTCGACGCTTGGAAACGCCAATACCGTCAAGCCCGACCTGCCGCCTGCCGCGCCCAAGCCCGACGCGCCCATTGACTCCAGCATTGACAAATGGTTCTTCATTTCCAGCTCCACGCTGTACCAGTAGGAGTCTCGTAGCTTGCTAGAGGTATAGGCAATGTCTCTTTTTTTTTTTAATTTGTCTTTTTTTTTTTTCCACTCGTTTGAAGAGAATCTTTGTTTCTGTACTGGTGAGGGTTTATGCTCTAATTATTGACAGTCGCCTCTATATTATGTTGTGTCGCGTGCTGCCCGATGTTGCTCCGTGCAGTGGCATCCACCCTCTACTACTCATTCATCAGGCTCGGCCACGGTCCCACCGTGGCCAGCTTCGTGGAGGATTTCTTTTTGTCGTCGCGCTTCGGCAAACCGGCCCCCAAACTTGAGAATAGTAAACATGCACACCATACTCAGCGCACACAAGCCCGCCATGATTGTGAACGCGGGGCCCTCGCCAATGCCCTGAACCATCTTGTCCACGGCAGCCAAGCCTGCGGCGCATAGCAGACACCTGGCCAGATTTGTCAAGCTGACTGCGGTGGCCGCGTCATTCGGGAACAAGTCAATTAGGAGCGTGTTGCCTACGCTCATCACGTAGGTCGCCGCTACAGACACAAAAAAGGTCATGACAATGGGCACATAGTAGGCAACTTTGTATTCGATAGTCCAGCCAAAGATTAGCGTAGTCGCTACGAGAAGCACAGTAAAACCAAACGCAAGGCTCAAACGAGCGTAATAAATATCAAAGTCGCGCGTCCGCACCGGTCGACCCTCTTGCTCAGCCTTAGCCTTAAACTTGTCCATCTCCCGCCGATACACCAGCTGCATGATCCTCCCCGCAGCCAAGCTAGCTACCAGCGTGCCGATACCGCTCGACAGATACGTGAACCCCACACTCTGTACAGAAAGACCGTAATGTCTCTCCAAAGCTGTTGATTGTGCCGTCAGCACCATGTACCATGTCGTGTACATCAGAGCCATGGGCACTAACAATATCAGGACATCCGGCTGCCGCAGCAGATAAGCCGGACGCAGGACGTTGATGCGGTGCGGCGGTGGCAGCCATTGGGCGTCGTTCTCAGTACTGCCCAGCTTGTAGGGAACCCCCTTGACTTTGCGCCGCGCCCAAATGTATGGCGACCGGTTAACAAGACGCGCCGGGGTCCGAGCCCCCGTGCCTGCATATTGCCGATGTGTCTCGGGAAGCAGCAGAAATATTGCCACCAGGGTGAAGCCAGCCAAAATCACTAAAAACCAAAACACCGACCTCCAGCCCCAGCGTTGCATTAACGCTCCGCCAATCATCGGACCAAAACAGTTGCCGACCAAGCTCATACCCTGCATCGTCCCCATCAGCCCGCCTCGATTTTTTCGCTGAGTTACGTCGCCAATCACGGCTGAGGCCATAGGAACGGTCGACGCTCCACCAAACGCTTGCAGAATGCGTAGACCAAACAGCACCCAGTAGCTGTTACAGACCGACAAACCAATGTTGGCTCCCAGGTTGATTGTGATGCAAATAAGATAAGCTGGTCGACGTCCAAATGCATCAGAAAATGTCGCCCAGACCAGCGGTGAGACGCCCTGAAATATTGAGTACATCGTCGCTGTCAAGTTTATCATCTCAACGGTCGTCCCAAATGCACTGGCAAGCGTTTGTAGAGTGGGAAAATAGATTGGAATAGTGATTGTGGAAACACAAGCGCCCAATGAGGCCAAGGCAACAAACAGATACATCTCCGGTTTTGACCGCATATATTCGCTTTCTGGGAATTCAATGTGCGACGCAATCGTGGATATCCGCTCCAAACTGCCGGCCGGTGCCCTTTCTTGCTTTTCTGGGTCGAGTGGCGCGCTGGGTGTGCTCCGAACCAGCTTAACTGGCTCATCCACAGACACCACGTTTCCTATTTGCAGCTCGTCTCCGGTCATCGGTGATTCTCGTCTGACGCCCATAGAGCCAGATCTTAAGTATTTTTGTGAATCGGCTCGGAGCCGAAGCTGTGAGCCGGCTGCCGGAGGGGAGACGATACCGGTGCCATAGACTGATCTTTCACGTGACAAGTGCCGTACCTGCGAAGCCGTTGTCTGACAATGAAATGGTTCAATTCTGATCATTTTACCTGGACGCTAGGTATTCCAAGTGCTTATCAGCAGGTACAGCTGTGCCCCAATTTATAGCCCCGTACTGCCAACGGGTCATGCTCTTCTTTGTGTCGTAGATATTGTCGTCCCATAAGCACTTGTAGCCGATCTCGGCCATCACGTTACCTTGATCCAGGGTTCGACCCATGCCACAGTTTCTCAGCGAATGCTGTAGCTTCCGAAGACCGCACAGCCGCCGGTAACCCAATGTACAAGAGGAGCCCTTATGTTATCAACAGGCTATTTTTACAGACTTGATTTTAGCGCTTATCCTGGGTATCAATATATGCGTAAAGCTCCAGTTGATAATGGCTCGATTAGCTGCCCCTTTCGGGCTCCTCAAATGCCACTTTAGATAGCCAAGGGCAATGATCCTCAAGGATGGTGAAATGCCTTGCTTATGGGGATGAACCTGTCATGGCAACTTTGTTGGCACTATACTGTCCACAAGGCATCGCGCAGCTAAGCTCGTAGTAAATAGATAGGTCGTAATACTTAACAAAGAAAACAAAAATAAACAAAGGCAATTCATTCGTAATGCCAATCGTCACAAAGTGGGGGGTCGTAAAAGGCAGGCCGGTAGCGGCACGCCCATAAACATGAACCGCGAATCCTGCCCGGGCCCTGGTCCTGGATCTTGGGATTGCGGGTTGGGGGCGGCATAAATTACAGGTGGTGAAGGCTGGTTGAATCCACGAGGGCCGAAATTCGGATGGGGGTAGGTAAAAACTCCAGTCCCTGGTGGATGCGCTTTATTACCAAACTGATCAAAGTAAGTCATTTGGGGGAAGCTCATGTGTGTCTGTGATCCATTCTGATATCCTTGGAAAGGAACCGGAGCTGCTCGCGAATGGTCATACGATTGGATAGCAGCCATCCGTGCTTCAGCAAGGCGAGCCCTCTCCGCTGCTTTGGCCTCAGCTTCTCGTGCTCGTTCTCGAGTTCGTTCGAGCTGTCTCGCTTGGTGCTCTTCCTTTTCTCTGGCTATGACAGCATCAATAGCCGACTTGGTCTTCACCTTGCTTTCAGCAAGAATATGCTCAAGTTGCCCCGGAACAACAACTTCATACGGCACCTCGATCACATCGTCAAAGTTAGGAAAGATGCGGACAAGAAGCATATGCTCGTACCAGTTGTTTTCTTCGACGATGCCAGCAAACGTCCGTCCTGGGCCCAACTGGAATTGCACTGTATCACCTAGTAATAAGCTCGCACCAACATTGATCGTGGTAGGGTCTTTTTCATGCGATTTCGATGGCCGTGGACGATGATGCCGGCATAGATATTGGCCATCGATGGTGACCATTCCAGAGCTAGCAGCACACGTAGCATGAAAAGCACGAGCACATTTAGGATGTGAGCACTGGAAGCACGCACCCAGGGTCAGTCTGCACTCAGAACATCTCAAGGCGAACCGTTCTTTATCAATGCTTTCGAGCCCATGTACAAAGCCGTCATTTTCTCCAATCCAGCATTCAGGGATGAACTTTGCACAGGGGATATGAACCCGTGCATTGCGAGCTTTGTTTACAAGGTATTGACCGTCCCACTTATTGGGACACAGGACACATTCACCCCGGCGGTGAAGCTGAGTAGTCGTCATTAGATTGTAGTTTGAGAAAGGTTTGGTAGGCTTGATTTCATCCTTTCCAACAGCACATGGATGGTAAATCCTCCGGTTTTTCTTACGAGTTTTCCGGCGCTTTCTAGGTGAACCTTCCTCGCCAGGCGGCGTCATCAAACCACTCTCCATTTCGTTTTCGTCTAAAGGTTCGGGCTCTGGTTCAGGATCGGGCTCGCCATTGATCCTTCGAATGAGCTGGGCCACATCAATACCAACCGCATCGTCAATGCACCGGCAATTTTTGGACGACAAACCAATGTCGAGCCATCTTTCCGTCGCAAAGTTAACAGATTCTGCAACATTGTAGTCGTAATTGAACCCAGCGTGGTATCCATATGGGAAAGTTATCATAAACTCATGCTGACGATGTACGATCCGGTTCACCTTAATTCCATTGGCCTCGAGCAGACTGGGGGAGGCGAGGAACGTTTTGTGTCGAAGGAATTCGTGGCACTTTCGGTAATGCTGCGGGAACCTGTTGCGCATGAAAGTAAAGAATTTGTCCTTGTGGCTTTGAGGAATAGAGTACCATTGCTTGGGTGCTCCGAAATGAATGTAATTGATCGAATGCAAGTCCATATCTTCCAAATGCCAGGCAAACGTAGCCTTCCACATCCCGCAATACAGGTAGGCTGTATTTACGCCAGGGATTTTCGTCTCCAAGCTACCGAGAATCGAATCTAAGTTTGCAACATTCCAATCTTTCACAGAATCATCAAACAAGCTTCCAGGCATATCAGCCCCGTACATTGCTGCGCCTAGGCCAAGGCTCTTCCAGTACTGCTTCTCGAGATATGCGCAGCGCGCAGCCGTGAAATCGGTGTCATCAAACTCTCCTAGATTCTCTATACCATACTCATTTTGTGAGTTTTTGGTTTCGCTCCCAGCAACAGGCTCCTTCGTCCCCTTGCTCTGCTGCCTCCGCTGGGTTCGTTCAACTGGCGGCTCATAATGTCGGTCATGGCATGTTTTGTACCATGAATTGATGTTATACGTTCGCGATTTTTCAATGTTCTGGAATACAAACACTCCTTGATCACCAGCTGCAACCTGCTCAATTGGCCGCCGTATTTTGATCGCTGAGGCCATCTCGTCGTCGATTTGAGGAAGGCCTTCAAGCCATTCCGCCGGTGGAACGACCTTCACAATGCCTGTTTCCATTCCAGCGGGCTCTATCCGGGTCACAAACTTACGAAAATCCCGGAACTGCTCCAAAGTTGGCCTGAAAACGGGGACACCGCCCTCGAGCTCCATGGAGATGTCGTCCATGTTGGGTCGCGGAGCGGGAATCACAATGACAAATGTCTGGGAGCGCCTCCGCCTCTAGAATGAGCGGCGAGGGGCCCGCGGTTAGCTGTCCAATATGCGGTTTGAACATATCCTTCTTGAATTTAATAGCCCGCGAGTCGCATGCAGATGAGTGCGTCGAAAAATCGTCAACTGCTAGCGAGCTTAAGCTAGAGGATCGCTCTGGCGACCTAGCAGATGATTCCCGTGGACTTGGTCAAAGCTTTGTGTCGCCCTTAGACCACAGACTGGAGAGTGCAGAAAACAATGGCATCGCTGCAAATCCTGAGACCGCTGTCAAGCAGGAAATCACTGGGAATCCCGGGGATGGCGTCCTACCTGGTGAACTTGCAACAGAAGTCGAGAACGCGCAACCTGCCGAGGCAACGTTGAAGCGGGGAAGTACAGTGGCAAATAATACAACCAAAAAGCGGTACATGCCCTTTTACAAGACTTTGCGCTTCGGTAATTCGCTCTTTGCCGTTGATGCGTTCAGCTATGGCAGTATTCCGGATGTCTCCGCCTACTTTCTTACTCATTTTCATTCCGATCACTACGGTGGCCTTGGTAAGAAGTGGATCGGTGGCCCTATTTATTGTTCGCCAGCAACTGCTCGGCTGGCGCATAGCATATTGAAAGTCCCTGAACAATGGTTTGTTCCTATCGAATTAAACGTTGAGACCACGATTGAGGGCGTCAAGGTTTTGTTTCTGGATGCTAACCACTGCCCTGGCTCCGTTATCATATTGTTCGACAATCACACGCTGCACACAGGCGATTTTCGTGCATCAAACCCAATGCTCGACAAAGTTCGCGAGCATACAAGCGTACTTAGCAAGCTCTATCTGGATACCACATATCTCGATCCAGTTCGCACTTTTCCGGTTCAGCGCCTTGTTATCGATGCCTGCGCGGAATATTGCTCTCAACTCCAGAATAAACCTCCACCGCGAAATTTTTTCACTGCCTCACGTCCTACAAGGGTGTTGGCCATAGTAGGCACGTACACGATAGGAAAGGAGCGCTTGGCCTTGGAAATTGCCCGCCGGCTCAACTCTAAAATTTGGGCACCTAAGCGAAAACGCACCACCTTGGAACTCATTGGTGACCCTGTACTCAACAAATTTTTAAATGTTGAAAACGGACTGAATTGTCAAGTACACCTGGCCGGCATGCATGAGCTTTCGTTGGCGAAACTTGAAGAGCAGTGGAGGTTTCTCAAAAAGCATTTCACTCACATGGTAGCATTTGTTCCTACAGGTTGGACCTTTCGGCCCAAACCGGGAACAGATGCAGAGTCTTTTCATGTGGAAACGGTCGCAGATGGTGCCAAGGTGAGTGGTTTCATCCATCTTTGTCGAGTGCCGTATAGCGAGCATTCAAGTTTCAAAGAACTCTACGATTTTTGCAAGGGCGTCCAAGCATCATCGATAATTGCTACAGTTAACGGCAAACACCACGACATTTTGAAAGCATGGGAGGTTCGGTGACACTTGGCTTGGTATATATTGACCTACCTCGCAGTGCGATCCATCTTTGCCAGAGTATTTTATTTTTACACGCATATGTAAGAAAAAAAGTTAAAAAATAAATAAATTGGAAAGGTG
This sequence comes from Wickerhamiella qilinensis, assembly GCA_030556915.1. Lineage (NCBI taxonomy): Eukaryota > Fungi > Ascomycota > Dipodascomycetes > Dipodascales > Trichomonascaceae > Wickerhamiella > Wickerhamiella qilinensis. The sequence goes on from JAKTUW010000002.1 coordinate 346,909, forward strand.
ACACCAAGGCATTGCACAGTTGATAAAAGAAAAAGGTCCTCAAGATAGTCTAGAGTGACCTGTTAATTATCAAGTATTTAATATTTGCATGTTGGGGTGCCACCATACTTGGCATGCTGGCCGCCCAATCCTAACCACTAGATTCGTGTCTAGTTTCTCCTCTGCATGCAGCACTTGCCGAGTAAATTATGACTAAGCGTCACCATAGTAAAGCCACAAACATCCCTGCAAGTTGTAAACATCGATTCACCTCTACCGCCTTTGCAAAGTCGCATCGGCTGCTAGCTAATATGGATATCGGGCAGGTGCTAGAAAATGCTATCCTGAGCACGGATGCGCAGGTCCGGAGTGACGCGGAGGCGCAGCTTGAGGCCGCATCTCGCGATCATTTTGTGCCATATTTGTCGATGTTGACGCAGGCCCTGAACGACGGCAATAACCGGACAGAAGTGCGTATTCTCGCTGCAATCGCACTCAAAAATGAGCTTACCTCAAAGTCGATTCGCAAGCGCACGTCTCAGTACGATCGCTGGCTCAAGGTTAACGCGGAGGAGAGGACCAATGTGAAAAACGCCGCTCTTGAGGCGCTCAAGTCCACCGCTGAGCGAGTTGCATCTGCCGCGGCGCAGCTGATTGCTGCCATTGCTGAAGTCGAACTGCTGGTTAACCAGTGGCCTGAGCTTACCGGCATCCTGGTTGCGTCAACGCGGGCTGACCAGCCGGACCATATCAAGCGGGCCAGCTTGCTTGCTATTGGCTATATTTGCGAGGGTGCGGATCCACAGAATACCGGGGTGGTGATGCAGATGGATGGCATACTTACGGCCATCATCCAGGGTGCGCAAGCGTCAGAGTCGAGTCCTGCGGTTCGTCTGACCGCTATCGACGCTCTCGTTAATTCTTTGGATTTCATCCGGCTCAACTTTGCCAAAGACAATGAGCGCGACTATATTATGCAGGTTGTGTGTGAAGCCACCCAAGGCTCTACCTCTGAGCTTCAGGCCGCGGCTTTTGGTGCTCTGGGTCGCATAATGTCTCTATACTACCAGTATATGAAGCCTTACATGGAGCAGGCCCTCTTCGGTCTGACTGTGGCTGGTATGAAAAGCGATGATGACAATGTCACTAGCATGGCTGTCGAATTCTGGAGTACTGTCTGCGAGGAGGAAATTTCTATTGAAGATGACCGCCGGGATGCTGAAGAGATGGGCGTGGCCCTCAGCGAGGCAGCCCAAGTCAACTATCACTTTTCCCGTATGGCTGTTCCGGACGTACTACCCACGCTACTCAATTTACTGACTCGCCAGGACGAAGATGTTGACGATGATGAATGGAACGTGGCTATGGCTGCTGGTGCCTGTTTGCAACTTTTCGCACAAAGTACGCATGATGCAGTCATCCCACAGACACTCGAGTTCATTTCCAAGCGGCTGGAAAGTCTTAACTGGGTTGACCGTGAGGCCGCAGTTATGGCTTTCGGATCGGTACTGGAGGGTCCCAATCCAGATGATCTGTATAAATTGATCCAGCAGGCTCTGCACCCGCTGCTTAACTTGATGAATGATCAGTCCATACACGTTGTGGATACTGTTGCTTGGTGTTTAGGACGTGTAGCTGATCGTGTTATTAGTGCCATCAAGGTTGACACAGATCTCCCCCTGATGGTCGCTGCGCTTTTGCGCGGAATCCGGGTGCATCCTAAGGTCAGCACGAACTGTTGCTGGGCTCTGATGAACCTGACGGAGCAATTTAGCCCCATCCCTCATCCTCCTACTAACCCCATGTCTCAATTCTTCCCAGAGATTGTACCTGCCCTCCTAGAAGTGTCTGCGCGGCCGGACAATGAGTACAGCGCGCGGACTAGTGCGTACGAGGCGTTATCCGCAGTCGTGCTCTGGAGCCCCGAGGACACGCAGGAGCTTGTACTTTCTCTCGCAGGTACAATACTGGAACGACTCGAGACTACTATAGGCATGCAAAGTCAGATCGTTAGCACCGACGATCGTGCAAACGTGGAGGAGTTGCAGATCAACTTACTTGGACTGCTCACAAATATCATTCGCCGGGCTGGCCCCGCTGTGGCTTCTGCAGCAGAGAGACTCATGACTCTCTTCCTCACGCTGTTGCAAAATAAACTTCCCAACTCGTCCATTGATGAGGATGTACTTCTCGCTGTCGGCGCTGTTGCTGGGGCTATCGGTTCTGAGTTCACACGATTTGCCCCGCCATTCGTTCAATTTTTGCTGGAGGCCTTGAAACAACCAGAATATCAGTCGTCTGGCACGGCTGTTGGCCTGGTAGCTGATCTAGCCCACGCTATGGGCTCCGAGATCGCCCAGTATGTTCCGGCACTCATGCGGGAGCTAATCAACATTCTACAGAGTGACGATGTGCAAAGAGAGATCAAGCCCACCGTGCTCTCCTGCATCGGCGATATTGCCTCCAACATGGGCAGCCAGTTTGAGTCCTACCTTGTTGGCGGCATTAGCCAAATCCTGCAGCAAGCCAGCCAACTTCAGGCTAACGCGGAATCTACCATTGACACTGTCGAGTATGTACTGAGTCTGCGTGAGGCAATCCTTGATGCGTACGTGGGCATTGTGGCTGGCATGCGCGACTCACCGCAACAGTTGCAGCCCTTCGTACCTGATGTCTTGGCGTTTGCTCGTCTCATTCACGGTGACCCTGAGCTCATGAAGAGTGAACAGACGTTGCGGTTATCTGTAGGCTTGCTGGGCGACATTGCTTCTATGTATCCCGAAGGTCCTTTCCAGAGCATTTATAAAGAGCCCTGGGTCACTGACATGATCAAGAGAAGCAAGGACAAATCGCTGTCGGCCGCGACACGCGAGACCGCCAAATGGGCACGCAGCCAGCAAAAAAAGCAGCAGAGCCTGGCGGACTAGAGGTAGATCCCACCCCACGTCCTGAATTAGATACCTACCTATAGCATACTTGAACCGTTCTCTCTACGTCGTCCTCTTCCTAACTTGAGCCCTCACTTTGCCATAAATGGCATGCTGGGCTCGGACAAAAATAAATAATACTTGAATACTGCTCGCCGTTCCAGGGCGAAACGCAATGAAGCTCTACAACAAAATCAGGGCCTTCGGGTCCCGAGGCATGCCGTCCGGGCCAATCTCATTGGCGGCAAAATTCTCCTGCACGTACAAGAAGCGGGCCTCGTCAAATGAAATACGACGTCTCCACATCAGCCAGCGGATCCGCAGCTTGCCGTAGGTGCTGAGCCCAGCGCGCTGGTCGCCCGCCTCAATGTTGTGATCCAAGCTGAACGACTCTGAATTCAGCCCAAGACTGCGATCAACGGCGAAATATACCTTGCCTTGCACGTAGCGAACGCCGTCGGGGTACCTCCACCGGAAATAAAAGTAAATGCCATGCAGGCTGAGGACGAGCACGCCAATGCTCAGAATCCAAAAGTAGAAGCTGCCCCACATTTTGGAGACGAGATCGTTGCCGCGGACGTGACAACAGTTTCTGTACTAGCAATTTGCCGGGTTAATCACCCTGTGTTTGGTATCTCCGATCCCAGGCGAAAGAGGCGAGCAAACAATGGCGGGGTCGCTTGGCAAGCTGGCTTTGGGAGGATTGCCGCCTCACTCGCGCGCGGCGAAGGGCAAACGAGGCGGCTGCCGGAGAGGGCAACGCGAGCAACGTGTGCATTGCGAGGGAATTTCATGGGAGTGAGATGAAATCATCTGCCGAATATACTTAAGTATCAAAAAAGTAACGACGCATTTCTTTGTTCAAATGCATGTGCACTAGTAAGTCTGGGTCATATCGCGTCAAAAAAACATGGTCCCTGGCGGGATCGAACCGCCGATCTTCGCGTAACAATCCTCAACTGAGGGCGAATATTAGCACGACGCCTTAACCAACTGGGCCAAGGGACCGCTTTAAAGGATGTCCAAACCTGTGTCTATCTAAGCGTACTTTTGGAGCCACCGCCGCCAATTATGGCGCCTTGCGCACCAACATTTCAAATAACGCTAAACATTCAAATGATATTTGTCGATTTCCCAAAACATTAAAATCGCCAGGCTCATAAATATAATGTGCCTTCTCTACCCAAACCCGTGCTATCGTTAGGGAGCTCGCCGTCATTTCACACATCGTTGCGACAACTGCTAAATTCACAGGGCCCCTCGAGAAGAGCCTAATCTTACATTAAATAACTTACTGAATAAAATTACAATAGCGCTGCGATACATCATGATTGGTTGTTGATGTAGTCGCCGACACTCTGGATCAAGTGCTGGAGCTGGCTATCGTCGGCTTCGTTGTCATTACCGTCGTTCTCCTTCAACATGTTCAGAGCCTTGTCCAGAGCATCTGCAGTCTGTGACTGCAGCTGCTGGTCGTCGAGGCCAGGAGCCTCGGTTTGGCTTTCAACTATCGCGTCGAGTTGTGGCATGCCTTGCTGATGAGCCAACTGGTTACTTCCTCCGTTATGCACCTCGTTGCCCACATCACTGGTACCAGCAGCAGAGTGCGTATCTACTTCCTGACCAGTAGTGGATGTAGGGGCCGTATATTCCTGGCTGGTGCGGGTCTGGCCCTCTTCGATCTTGCGCCTGTCGCGCGCCTTCTTACCACTCGTCTTCCGTGTAGCGTAGTCCCCCGTGACATACTGGAATACGGCCGGGATCGGCACGCCACACCGAACAAAAAACATCTTGAGATTGCGAGCTTTGTCTTTCAACTGGACCTGGTTGCGGTCCTTGAGCACCTCAGATATTGAGCCACCAGGGCCATAAAGTTCAAGTATTTGCGACCAGTAGGGACCCTGGACTTGATCAAGTCCACGCATCAATGCTTCCTCCTCTTCCTTGGTCCAGGTCCTTCTCGTGAATGGAGATGGGCGTCCCTGGCGTACACTTCCATGCGACCGAGCAGCCTCGTACAAGGCAAGCGTATTATCATCACCAAGCTTGCCATCATTCTCTGCTGCTTTCTGTTTAGCTTCCCCCCCAAGCTCTCGTCGTCTTGGTTTGTCTTCTCTAGATGCTGTGTCACCCGTCGGCGTACCTTCAGAGGCCGCTGCAGGCTTGGTTGCGGAGCCAGTTGGCCCAGCACTGACAGCCGGTGATGTTAACTTCGGGGAGTTGCCGGCGTCGGACGGACTCTCACTACCTGACGAAGCAGAGGTAGCCTCAGACGCCTCAGTCTCCTGCTTGTTCGCCGAAACACTTGCAGGAGAAGATACTGATGTTCGCCTGCGTCCAGCGCCAGATCTTGTAGAAGGACCAGCATGCCCATGTGGGCCAGTCGACCCACCAGCGCTTCCAGCAGGTGTCGCCAAAGATGCAAGGGCGACGTGGTGCTTTGTGACATAGTCCGACACATCACGCAGAAAGAAAATCCACTGATACTTTTTGGCCAGCTCGATCTGACTGTCCTCCTTTTCTATGTGCTCCCGGCGGCGTGATACGCGCGTTACAAAGTCCTGTTCACTGGGATTGAGGGGCGCTTGGTCTTGCTGATGGTTGGTTGCGAGCTGCTCTGACAAGATTTCGGCCGATGGGAATAGGTCATCTAGAACTTCTGATCGGGGCCGTTGGTCTTGGTCGAAAGCCGCAATATAGGCCTGGGTCTTGAGGTCAAGCAAAAGAGAAACTTGAGATTTTAAAATACGACCATTTTCCGGTAGAAAAATGGGAAAGAACCACTTGTGCAGCTCATAAAAGCCAACTTCGATGGAGCCAAACACTCCGGCAACGAACGTTGCCAAGTTGACGCGTTGGATAACGGACTTGTTTTCGTGATACTCATCTAGCCCTGGCACGCGCGTGGGTAGAAATGGCTCTCCAGTAGAAAAGAGCTTTTTGGTAGCTTCAAAAAGATCAACAAGCATGCGGTACGACTGGCCATTCTCTGTGTCAGGCTGAGTGACAATGTTCAACACCTCCTGGTACTGGGCGCTGCTGAGCATGTCCAGAAGCTGTGAGGCCAAGAGTTCGAGCATAGGGAAATTTCGTCGTCTCATAGCCGATATAGACTTGCCAGTACCCGAAAGAGGCCTGAGTTCAGGTCCTAATTGATCAGCAAGCAACTGCTCATAGCCCGGCGCAGCCTGTGGGGGTCCAGGCACCGGCTCAGGCGCGTCTGCCTGCTGCTCCAGTGGCCCGTCATCGTGTGACACCTCTGGAACCTGAATTTCCATCCCCTGCTCTCCTTGAGCAGCGTCAGCAACGCCCGGCGGTGGGTGCTGCGTTTGCAAGGACGCGAGGGCGCCCTCGATCTGCTCCTCAATAGACAACTGGTGGGAATCCTGGGGCTGGCCGGCACCAACACTGGTATGCTGGCTTATCTGCGAGACTAGGGCATCGAAATCAATGTCTGCAGCGGCAAACTGCTGGCGCTTCGGCGCCGGCGCGTCGTCCGGCACCTCGAGGTCGTGTTTTGAGGCGGCGCCGGCACCCTGCGAGGGGTAATTGCGCGGGGAGCCGTTCATGAGAGGTGGAACCAAGCTACTGTTCCAGAGACGGGCAGCCTAGGTGAAGGTACGAGCACGAGCTTGCGGGACAGACAAGTATGAAAGATTTTGAGACTGGACCGTGTGTTTGGAAGTTCGTTATGTAAGCGAATGGTGTAACGACATGATAGAAGCAGCGATGGCCTGGGAGAAAAGCGAGCGCCGCACCCTGAGGGAAGAAGATGGCTGCCTAAGAGGTGTCTCTGCGGAGCCTGGGCAGAGAGCTCTGGCAGAGCTTGGGCAGGATCTGGCTGTCGGCCTGCGCCGTCTCGCCGAAGATCGTATCCACGGCTTTCCGCACGTATTTCATTCCACCGCTCAGTTGCGTCGTTATTTCGTGCTGCCGCGTGGGTGGCCCTGGCGCTCCAAAGATATTTTTGCCACATAGCTGCTGCATTCTCGCGCGTATTTCCCATGTACCACTCAGCCCGATCCTGCCGGTTAATGGTGGCCGCGCGAGCAATTGGCCACACTAGGGTAGTGGTGGCGGCGGTAGGCCCAGCACAAACCAGCTCTCCCAAGCTGGCAGGCTCAGATACTAGCGGGCCACAACGGCTCTGGGCCCTCTTCCTCCCAGCTAAGAGACGCGCGGTGCCCGGCCCCGGGCCAGCCAGCCACTGTCACTGTCACTGCCACAGGCATCAAGCTTCCCCCACCTGTCGTTCTGCTCACCTAAATGTACTACGTCAAGCGGGCCATTTACGGCCCCGATCCTCGAGAGCAGAAGCGCAAATGCGACGCGCTCATCCGTAAGAACCAGCGCGAGCTCGACAAGCAGCTGTCGGGGCTGCGAACCGAAGAGAATAAGACCAAGACCATGATCCGCCAGGTCGCCCGTCGCAATGACGCCAAGTCCGCGCGCCTTCTGGCCAAGGCAGTCTACAAGGCGCAGCAGCACCGCGAGAAGCTGCTCAAGTCCAAGGCCCAACTCAATTCCATCCAGCTGCAGGTCGGCGAGGCTTTTGCTCTGCAAAAGCTCCAGGGCACCATGCAAACCAGCGCAAAACTCATGGGCGAAGTCAACCAGTTGGTCAAGGTGCCGGAAATTATGTCGACCATGCAGCTTCTGGGGCAAGAGCTGGTCAAGTCGGGTATCATTGATGAAATGGTCACGGACACGCTCGACGCCCTCGATGACGTCGACCTCGCCGAGGATGAGGCCGCTGAGGCACAAGTCTCGCACATCCTCGACGAAATCCTCGCGCCAAAGGCAGAGAAGCAGCCGCGAACGCCCACCGTGGACGTCGCGCCTGAGGCCGAGCTGGAGGGCGCGGACGAGCCGGCCGTGGCTGAGGACGACGAAGCCGCCATCCATGACATGCGGGAACGCCTCCGAGCACTACAGAGCTGAGCGAACCGATGGCCTTGCCCGCAACCTCGCAAACAAGCGAATGTTTAATTTATTGTCCTTGGTAGGATCTATATA
>JAKTUW010000030.1:0-101031 GCA_030556915.1 Wickerhamiella qilinensis
TGCGCGACCTGGTGCGGGTACCGCCCTAATGTACTCCAAATAGGTATACTTCTCATCCCAGGGCTACTACCCGCCTCCGGGGCCGCAGGGCACGGTGGTGTCGCCGCCATATATGCAGCCGGGACCGCCGCCGGGGCCGTACCAGCAGTACGCGTACGCGCCGGGGCCGTATCCGCAGCAGCAGCAGGGCGGCGGCGGCTTTGGCCGCTCGGGCTTTGGTGCCGGCAGCATGGCCATGGGCGTGGGCGGCGGCCTGCTCGGCGGCATGCTGCTGGGCGAGGCGCTGGACGGCGGCCACGACACGTACGTTGACAACAACTACTACGGCGACGGCGGTGGCGGCGGCGGCTACGATGGAGGTGGCGGCTACGACGGTGGAGGCTACGATGGTGGTGGCGGCTTCGATGGCGGCGGTGGCTTTGACGGCGGCGGCTTTGATGGCGGCGGCGGCGGCGGTTTCTAGTTTATTTCTGTAATAGCGGGCTGGCTCGACGCCGTCCGACGCAGCTCCTAATGGCGCGCCCGCTCTCCGACCCTAGTGTATGACTATGTGAATATGTGACAGCCTGGGCAGTTACTACGCAAGCGGCGGCGCCGATGTGGGAGCCTTTTTGGCCGACCGGGAAACAGTCACTGTGGGGGCGGCGCCGTCCGTGGCCGTGGCCGAGGCAGCGTCGTCTAACCTCGCGGCCGGCGCGGTGGCCGGCGCGGCACCGTCCTTGGTGGCCGGCTCGGCGGCCGGCAGTGCCCCGGCTTTCACCTCCTGCTTGGCCGGCACCTGCGACGGGTCGATCTCCGAGTGGTAGCGCCGCGACGTCGACTCGATGATCAGCCAGTGCGTGCCGTGCCACAGCAGCGCAGCCAGGATGAACATGGCCACAAAGTGCACGCTATACGTCGCGAAAAACATCACCACGAGCAGCACCTCCAGGGCAGCAAAGCTCGAGTGCATGGCCGTGATGAGCGCCGGGTTCGCGCCGGGCTCCGAAATGGACTGCCACAGCTCGTCAAAAAAAGACACCATGCGATGCTGACAATGAGGGGGGCTGTGCGTGCGGTGGTCGGCCTCCTGACAGTATTTCACAGCCGCGCGCTTACAACAAACCCAGCAGCCCCAGAGCGCAATGCAGTCCTGTGGGCGGGCGCACAGCGCTTGCAAGCAACCCTTGGGAGAGAGGAGCCCAGAGTGGTGTGGTGTGCAGGGCTGCGCCGATAAGAACAAGCCAGGCCCAGCCCTGCCCTGTCGTCGAGGTCCTTGCCCTAAGTTACCAATCCCTTTAGATTCTACAGATTTATCATTCTATTCAGGCAATCACCTTACAGTTTCGACTGTTGACTTTGGTAATTCAATGAGCACTGGCCAGAGCACTACATAATACACACTTGGCTAGTCTTGGAAGGCTTTCGGCGGGCGCGTAGGTGATCCTGCCCAAACTCGTGATATGGCCTCTGGCCCAGGGCAGTCGACAGATAACGAAAAACTAGCAAAGTTGGTGGTTACAGATCTAAGGTAGGGCAAAAGTGCTGCGCTTTCCTAGACCGACCCCCATTTGCTGACTCCTTTGACCCCATTGCCAAGTTTCGAACCCGGGCCGAAGCTGGGCTCGAGCCAAGCCAAGGTGCAAGCGGCGCCACTGCGTTTTTACCGATCGAGCAGCTGGGTGCGAGCGGTAGGGGTTATGTATCAATTGATTAGTTTCTAGAGTCAAGATGCCGAAATAGCGACCCAGCTGAGAACGAGGCATGCTATACTTTGTATGCTTTGTGACGGCGTGCGCCCCAAGCGGAAGCATTGAATGCCAGAATCCCAGGTTACTCACTGGGTTCTCGGATTCCCGAATGCTCTGCCGCCCGCTGGCTCAGGGTCGCATGCGCTTCCGCCGCGCGCGCTGGCGTTGGCGTTGGTTGAAGCCGATGCCAGTGTCACCACCACCACCTTAGCCCCCGAGACGTTCAGGCCCGCGCGTGGCCGCTCCCAGCTGGAACGCTGCTGGATGGGTCACAGGCCAGTCTTGCGTCGCTCACAAGCACCCAAATGCCACATGCGTCAGCCCCGCCAAAACGTCGGCACCTGTGGTTGCCGGAAGATCACATGCCGGGTAGCTCTTCGAAGAACCAGTGCCTTCTGGCGCGATCTACGACAGTTGAGCAGTGCCGTCGCGTTCGGCAGCAGGCGCGGGCGTGCGAGCCTCGGCAGAGCAGAAGCCAGCCTACAGTTTGCCCTGGCTGGCTGTCTCCCCGCGCTGGCGACGCTCGCGGCGCCCGTCCGCCATGTCGCCGCCCGCGCTCGGGCTTCCCCAGAAAATTCCCTCCGAACCTGCGGGGGCCCCTACCCTGCACCTGCGTCTGCGGGGACGGGTGGCACCGAGGGGGGGTGTGTGTCCCAGGTGACCTGACGCTGGTATATAATCTAGTCCCATCCCACCCCGGACAGGTTTTAGCTTCCACCCTGCACCGAGCTTGAAACCCGAGGTGCTACTACTACCAATGTCGCTCGATAACCTCAAGTTCCGCCCCAGCTCCACCAAGGAGGAGATCCTCTACAAGCACAAGCGCGTGGTGGCCGGCTACCAGTCCGGCGTCACTCGCGACATCCCGTACCGGAAGGAGCAGCTCCGCAACCTGTACTATGCTGTCAAGGACAACGAGGATGTCCTCAAGGAGGCGCTGGTCAAGGACCTGCACCGTGCGCCCGAGGAGACCGAGTTCCTCGAGCTGTTCCAGATCTACGCAGAGGCCAACCTGGCCATCTCCAAGCTGGACGAGTGGGCCGCCGACGAGTCGCTGGGCATGAGCGATATCCGCTTCGCGGCCGCACGTCCCACGCTGCGCAAGTCTCCTTATGGTGCTGTGCTGATCATTGGCCCCTGGAACTATCCGTACCTCTGCACAATCGCCCCGATCATCTCGGCGATCGCCGCCGGCAACTCGGTGGTGCTCAAGCCCACGGAAATGGCGCCCTACTCCACCGAGGTCCTGACGTCGGTCCTCGAGAAGGCCTTGGACCCCGAAATTTTCCAGATCGTTCTCGGAGGGATTCCTGAGACGACCACGACTTTGGATCAGAAGTGGGACCGCATCATGCTGACGGGTTCGTCTCCCGTGGGTAAGATTGTGGCCGCGGCCGCGGCCAAGCATCTGACGCCCGTGACACTGGAGCTCGGCGGCAAGTCGCCTGTGCTGGTCACACGCCACGCCGACGTGGCCAAGGCCGCCAAGCGCATTGCGTGGGGCAAGTTCACCAACGCTGGCCAGACGTGCATTGCTCCCGATTACGTGGTGGTCGACCAGGACGTCAAGGACGAGTTTGTGAGCGAGCTTGGCCGCGCCGTCAACAAGTTCTATCCCAACCTGACCAAGGACTCGAGGGACTATGCGCACATTGTCAACGACCGCCTGTTTGACCGCATGGACAAGCTCGTGGCGTCGACGAAGGGCAAGGTCGACTTGACTGTGGGCAAGCCCGACCGTGACTCGAAGTTCTACCCACCTACGGTGGTGTCGAACGTGAAGCTCGAGGACCCGCTAATGCAGGAGGAGCTGTTTGGCCCCGTGTTGCCCATTGTCTCGTCCAAGGACGTGCTAACGGAGGGGTGCGACATCATTGCTACGCACGATCACCCTCTGGCCATGTACGTGTTTACCAAGAACCAGAAGGAGGCCGACGCGCTGGTGAACGGTACGCGTTCCGGCGCTGTTGTGATCAATGACGTGCTGGTGCACGGCGGCTCGACCATCATCCCCTTTGGTGGTGTAGGCAACTCTGGTTCGGGCCGCTACCACGGCAAGTTTGGCTTTGACGAGTTCTCGCACGCGCGGCCTCTGCTGCGTCAGCCCAACGCCATGGAGCCGGCGCTGGCCGCGCGCTACCCGCCATACCGCGCGTCCAACATCCGGCGCCTGCGGTGGACATCCGTTCCCTACGCGTGGTTCAGCCGCCATGGGCCCGTGCGCAAGTCGCTGGTCTATCGCGTGCTGTCCAAGTGGTGGGTAGTTGTCTTGCTGCTTGTAGTTGCCCGTGCGCGCCTGTAACGGTGTGGTTCTCCGCGAACGCCGCACTTAAATTAAATGGTATGATCAATTAGACTCAATTAGTACTTTCCGCTTGCCACTGAGGCATCTGAGCTACTTTCTCCTTGCCTGCTCTCTTTGGCCGCTCTGCTCAGGCGTCTCCCTAAACCTGCCGGGAATTCTCCAGCCCTGTTGGGACAAGAGCTTCGGGGCCGTTGCCAGCCGCTGGCCAGAAAACATGTCGGCGTCGGATCGGTTTGCGCCAAAAACGGCTGTCAAACTCGACCCGCCCAAGGACACGAAGTTTACGCCGGCAGAGCTGGCTCAATATGACGGTAAGTAATTGTGGAGATCGGCACGCTGTCTTCAGGGCCGGGAATGGGCCTCAGCAGGGCTGGCGGTCGAGTGTTTGTTTGCCGGGGCTGTTTTCTCCCCCAAGAGGACGCGCCAATACACATACGAGGGGGAAAATGCCGCATGCGCACTCAAGGCAGTCGCAGATTGCGCTGGAATCTGGCGGCACGCGGCTGGGTCTGTGGAAAAGCGAAGGGGTCTCGCAGCAATTGCTGGCCCACGCGCCTTCTCCGCAGGTTCAGCAAGCAGCGGCCGGAGTTTATCGGCGAGTTCCGTATGGCGCACCGGGCGAGGCTGGCCGAGTGCTGCTGCGGAGCCACCGCCGCCCCAAAGTGCTACCCTGCGGCGGGGCGTTTGACAGCGGTTTGACCGCCTTTTGGGCATCAAGCTGGTGCCCCACCTCCGCGCTCGGCCCTCCACATCATTGTTGGAGCGGCCACCCCTCTGGCCCGCTCATCACTAGCAGAGTACTAACAAAGGAATCCGATCCCCGCATATTTATGTCGCAATCAAGGGCACAGTGTTTGATGTCACGCGAAACACAGCCAGCTACGGGCCCGGCAAGGAGTACCACGTGTTCGTGGGCCGCGACGCCTCGCGGGCGCTGGCAAAGTCGTCGCTGGACCCCAAGGACGCATACGAGGACTACAGCGACCTGCCGGCCAAGGAGCTCAAGGTGCTCGACGACTGGTACCGGTTCTTCTCGCTGCGCTACAACATTGTCGGGCAGGTGTCGAGGGCGTGATCCAGTCCGGTCGCGCGTGCATGAAACGAGTTTATTATCTCTAGGTTGCCTAGTCTCTACTTTATGTTAATTCTGTTGCTTGGTTGGAGAGGGCGTGCCTGCTCCGGCGTCCGGTCCGGTCCCGTGCTCGCACTCGCACTCGGAAGCAGTGTTCACCCACGGCCGGGCTCAACTGGATGTGCCGTCAAGCACGAGCCGTCAAAAGTGCCAGGCGGCGGTGCGCAGAAATGGCCGGCAAGATACCGTGGTGGCTGGCTACCCCTGCGCCCGGCTATGCCTATACTGTTCGCAGTATATATATCTTTGTCTCGCACCTCTCACCTGCTACTGCCGTAACACTCCGGTAAGAGCTCGGCACGTGAACGTGACTTGACAGCGGTCTTTTGGTCTTTTGGTCTTATGGTCTTTTGGATTTTTGGTCTTCTGGTCTTCTGGTCTTTTGGTCTTTTGGTCTTCTAGCCTTTTTAGTCCGATACAGAACAGGAAACAGTTTCAAGAGAGTGTGGCAGTACTAACCTGCCATTTTTCATCGGCTGGGTGCGACAGCCACGCTTGCCTGCGTCTGAGCCCCTGCCGAAAGGAGCCCTGGCGCCAACCGAGCCGGGCGCCTCGTGCGCCGTACAGCGAGACCACCTCCTCCCCCACACGGCTGTATTGCTAAAACAGGGAAACACCGGGGATTACAAGGGGCAGTAGAGCCAGCAGCCCCGTCTAACCTACCTTGCGATCCTGCATTCTCGCCTGGTGCGGGTGGGTGGTTCCCTGTGCCTGGTGCAGGAAGATCGGGGGCCTCTATGCAGGTCAGCTGTGCAGTCGGAGCGCTGCTGACCTGGCGGGTGCAGCCTCGCCGCGACCACGGCGTGCAGGCCCAAGGCAATTTTCCGCACGTGAAGCACCGTTGCCCCGACTCGGCATGGCTTGTGGAGTCATAAAGTCGCCGCAAGAAGGCGCTCAGGCGCTCAGGACAGCAGGAATTTATATAAAAGCCTCAGGTACCCTTTTACCCCATCCATCTATTTTCTTTTTCTAATCCCTGCTTTACGGGGCGTGCTCTCCACGCTCGCGTACCACGCTGCAAGTTAGCTAACGACGCATCCGGCCGCGGCGCCTCCCTTTGTTCCCGCAGCGCCTTTTGAGCATACATGTGGCCACCAGCATAAGGCAGGCTGAATACCATCACCGCACAGCCACAGCCGTGGCTCCTAACCTTCGGACCTTAGCATATGCCTGGCGCGCTGCACCCCTGACTAGCCCCTTGCCCTCGCGGCCCCGAGAAAAATGCTCACCTAAGCGGCCGGATCGGTTCCCTTTCAACCTCCCGGCAACCCCCCGAAAATCCAAAAAAGCTCAAGAGTGCCACTCGCTTGGGCGATCCGTCTTTGACATCATTTTCTTTACTGCTGTTGCGATCTAAAGGCCGGACACAACCCCAGAAATGTATGGGCGGCGCAAAGCAGACCCCGATATCGATCTGTCGGGCGATTATGACAATTACGGCATGCCCCTGCCTGGCGCGGGTAGCCAACGCGGTTCCATGGTCAACAGATTAATGCGGTTCGGCTCGTCACCAGCCCTAAATGGCGGCAGCAAGCGCGCCGATGATGACGACGACGACGATGTGGCCGTACCCCCAGGGCTTGGCGGCGATCCGCAGCTCCCTGATCTTAGCATGCCTGACCTAGCCACGAGCCTCCGTGACCGCCATAGGTACCCCATGTTCGGGCCTGGCGAAGACTCCAATGGCTCCGGCTCGAATCCGCAGTCCCGGACCATGAGCATGACCTCCATGTCCACTGTTAACACTGCTCCTATTGTTCCAACCTTTGGCCCTAACGGTCCGGGCTCGGGAGGTACGTCGAACCGCATGAACAAAACTCCGGCAAATGTTGCTCAGTATCGACAAAAGATGATTGATTCCCGCCGCGCCCTGATGTCGTCGGAAACTGGTATCCAAGTGCCGCAGCCCGGTGGACCTGGTGGCCCGGGCAGTCGGCTCAACAGCTTGGCGGGCCCTCCTCCTCCACAGTTCCGTGGCCAGGGTGATCGCACAATGTCGCTCGGTGGTCAGCAGCATCGCTATGCACCCGGCCGTCTCAGCATGGCTAATGGCGCGCCCAACGGCTCTGCTCCTGGATTTGGTGGGCCACTCGGCCCTGGTGGCCTCCAGCTTCCACACATGCAAGGCCGACGCCCGCACCCACGGCGCCCAGGGTCTACAGCATCGTCCGTATCTGGGATGGCGCCCCCTGAAGTTGCAGACATGCAGGCTCGACTCCAGGAATTAGCAGCTTACTCTGCCGAGCTCGAGCATCGTAACCGCGCCCTCATGCAGCAGAACCAAGAACTCCAAGCTGGCGGGTCTTTCCATTCTGCTAGAGATGACCCTCAAGCTTCGCGTGCAACTATCTCTGGCGGTGGAGAGAGCGACCTAGGAGAGCGTTACGACGAGCTCCTAGCCCAGCACAATCAGTTGCTAGGGGAGCACGCGAGCTTGCACGAGACCCTTCAACAGACGCGGTCAGACCATGAAAATGCGCTAGCAAAGGTCAGTTCAGATGCGGAGAAGAGAACTCGGGGCGAACTTGAGCAGCAGCTAGCTGATCAACGTCTTGAACTCGAAGAGCTGAAGCTGGCACAGCAGCAGGAACGCCAGCGGACTCAGGCTCCGCCGACATCGACCGCTCCTGCTGATCATGATGCGGTAGTGAGTTCCGAAGAGTTCAGGGGCCTGCACCAACAGCATGAAGAGCTCAAGACCCAATACGCCGAGCTTTACCACTCGCATGGAGGTTTGCGTGAGGACCACCAGCAATTGACTGCCAAGCATACTGAACTCCGCGGTTTACATGATGATCTGGCAAACGAACATGGTGCACTCTCAGATCAACATGCGGCGTTAGTCGACGAGCATGGCTTATTGAACGAACAGCATAATTCGCTGGCCGAAAAGCACACAATCCTCAGCGACGAGCATGACACGCTCACGAAGCAGCATACTGATTTGAGTGGGAAACATGAGCAGCTATGCGGTTCTCACCAAGACCTAACAATACGCCACGACGAACTGCGGCAAAACCACGCTGATGTGAAGCGAGAGCGTGACGCTGCTGCATCTAATGTGCCGGACTCCGCTCAGCTTCAGGAGCTTCAGGAATCTCATCGTGGGATGGTCTCCCAGTTCGCGGCGCTCCAACAACAGCACCAAGATCTTACGGATCGCCATAATAATTTGAGATCTGAGCACGAGACTCTACAGTCACAGCATGTGGATCTCCGCTCTACGCACAGCGAGTTGACCAATATGCATGCATCACTTGGACAGCGTGCTGCCGATCTTGAGATGCAGCATGCATCTTTACAAAACAGCGAATCCACGACACAAGAGCTAAAAGAGCTTGTGGCCAAGTATCAGAATGATGTTCGGGTGCTTAGCGTTGAGTTAGCCGAAGCCTCGAGGCGCGAGCTGGGACTTAGCACTGCCCACAATAACAGTTCTACCGTGGGCCAATTGGCCGCAGCACAGAAGGAGCTGTCTTTAGAGCGTGAAAAGCGGCTGATAGCTGAAGAGCGCAACCCTATCAACCATGATCAGTATTCTATTGCTGATCTTGAGCAGCGCCATGCTGAGGTTGCACAGCTACTGGATGTGCGCAACCAGCACTACGACATGCTACAGCAGCGCGTAGCTGTTCTCGAGGGTGATATCGCGCGGCATGCCTCAGATAATAGCCAGCTGCAAGCACAAGCTTCTCGCGCAGTCGAGTCTCAGGCAACAGAGCAGCAAGTGAAGGAACTGAAACAGCATGTTCAGATGATACGCACAGAAAATGACAAACTGCAGACCATGCTGAATGAAGTGAGTGACAAGTCGCCATTGAATGAGCGCCTGAAGTCTGTTGAAGATCAGCGCGATGTGCTGCAGGACGCTCTCCGCTCTTTAAGAGAGCGCAAAGACCAAGAGATCAGCCTGCTGAACGATCGTCTAAGGTTGCTTGAATCTCGCTTTGAATCAGATTCCTTGTTACGTGCGGGCCCGGGCCGCATATACTCTGGCGGAGCGCCTCGCGAAATGTCGGAGTTGAGTCTGTCGTCTCCGGTTTCAGCCAGCAGTTCAGGGCATGGCGCCCTGTCATTGGCTGAGGAAGGGAACTCAGATGACCAGCTGGAGATGCCGCGAATCCGGCAGGCAGTGCGGCCCGCTTCACCCTTGCATCTGAATTTCAATTTGCGAGGTGCCGACTACTTTTCCGAAGGAGTGAACCGCGTCAAATCAGAGTCGAACACTTCGCCGCTCCCCCTAGCTTTGGGTCACTAATTAATCGGGGCCGGCAAATGTAATTTATTAGCATTTACTGCTCTGGCAGCAGTGTGCTGTACATAATGATTGATATTGTGTCAAATAATAGATTGAGGAATCAAAATTCGAATATTTAGCCTGTTTATGAGCATGAACTTTTAAGCTCGACTTGAACTGTCTGCTTGCCCTAACCTGTATCCCACATTATCTCAGCTCCTCAGTCTATAAGGCACTGTTGTACACTCAACTCAGATCGAAGGTGTTAGCAGCAAACAACTCGATGAGTGAAACTGAGCGTGTTGTCTCGGCGGGCACCGACACCGTGAACACAGCTGTGCGTCCTAAAAGTGAAACTGAGCGCATGCTTGAGGAGAATCCTGAGTTGTACTTGGGTGCCGCTAAGCTTAGGGCTGGTCGCGTGTATTTTACGATAGCGGCTGGAATTCTGCACCTGATATTTGTGCTTTATGGTCTGTACAAATTTATCAACCGTGCAATTCATCTGGCATCATACCGGTTTGTAGCCCTGAGCGTTTATCATCACAAATCGCCACAACTCATCCGCAACGATGTAGTAAACCTCAAAAAAATACCCCGTCACATTGCTGTAATTTTGAATCTCCAGAGTAGCAACGTGGCCGGAGGGGGTACAGATGGTTTACTGAATGATGCCAGCGAGGTTGTTTCCTGGGTTGTCGGCGCAGGAGCCACAGAGCTGTCTCTTTTCGAGCGCACAGGTGCCCTCAAGCGTCTGCCTTTGGAGGATGTGCATCGAGTCATTTCTGACCGGCTGGCCACTTATTTTGGTGAGGACGCATTACCTGCATTTTCTGTTGCTATCCCTGGACTGCAGCAGGTGTTTGGTGAATGCGAGCGGCCCGTTTTGAAAATTAACCTGTTGTCAGCTGCTGACGGACGTACGCTGCTCGTCGAGCTCACTCGCACTTTTTCGGACCTTGCGGTCCAGAAAAAACTCAATATCAATGATGTGACCCTTGATTTCATCGACAAAGAGCTCAAAACGCTTGTGGGGCCCGAGCCCGACCTGCTCATTATGTTCACTCCGACCATTGACTTGCAGGGCTACCCTCCCTGGCAGCTTCGGGTAACGGAGCTATTTTATCTGCGCGACAATGACAGCGTGTCATACTTGGTCTTTTTGCGCGCCCTGCAGCGGTTCTCTAATGTCAAGATCAATCTGGGCAAGTGAACCTGGGGCGGCTCCTCAACCATTCTCCCTTGCGGCTCCTCGCCGCCTCATTGCATCCTAATTTATTGCTAATTTTCTATTCCTGCATTTTTCTCCGTCAAAATTTTTAGTAGAATCATAATTTTTATCTAGCACCGCTATTTGAGCATTCATTCTCAGGTGTGAGTAGCCCGTGCAGGGATTTCATGAACGGGCAGCCTCTGTTTCGAGGCAGGGCCCGTTACCGTCAGCCCCTTAGCGCAAAGGGCCTATCAACAGCACGCTCGTGTACTAGCCTCACGCGGCTTCGGGCTCTATCTCAAACACCCACGTGCCTGTATCACTGTCCCATGATACAAACTTGGTGTTGGGAAGGCTTTCAAGGCGCTTGCGGAACTTCTCCTTGCGGGCTGTCTGTTGGGGCCCCTGCGTCTTGCGCTTCAAAGCGCCGGCCTTGTCCCATACATCATAAAGAGTAACAGTGGCCGGGACATTGAGGCCCTGCCCCTTGGGCGGCCGAGCCGTAGGCTCTGCATATATTGCGATGGTCTTAGCAGCTAGCTTAACAATGTGTCCAGCCACTTGCTTCTGTACGTTTGAGAATTCAGACAAATCGACCGGCGCTCGGAACTCGACAAAGCCGAATCCCTTACGCCCAACACGGAAGCCCTTCACCTCTTTAAGTTCGCGTAAGGATTTGCGATCAAGTGCCTCCTGGCTAGGTGAAATCCAGTATCCCTCTGCGTCGGCATTTTCTTCGTCCTTTTCGCGGCCCTCATCGGTGTGCGAGCCACCATCTACACCATTAGAGCTGGGGACCCCGTTGGTTTTAGAAAACTGGGGAGGAGGGGTAGAAGATGCCGCGGCATCCGGAAGGACGCGTCGTGGCGTGTCCAGCGAACCTATGCCACTGCCAAGTACCAGTGACTTATCGGAAGAAGTCCTATCTCCTGACTGTGTGGTGTCAATTAAACGCTCTCTGGCCGATGACTGAGGAGCGAATGCTTCTGACATGAGGATTAGCTTATCTGTCCTCTTACTGTAAAGAGGGTCTTGGAAAACAGTCTTTTTAGGATCCTGCGGGGCAGCGACCTGCTGCAAAGCAACTGATGATCGCCGCCTTGTGTTATCGTTAGCTTTACGCGTGGCAAGAGGTCTGGGCGCTAGCTGGTAGGCCAAGAGCACGCCAGAAGGCTTTTGGGAAGGAGGCTGTGAAACAGCAGTAAACAAAGGCTCTGCCCTAGAACCACCAAGTTGAATGTTTTCAAATAGTGGGTTGTTGCCATATGGGTTCCGTTCTCCGAGCGTGGCCGTCGGCCCACGGTTACCGTTGACATTGAACGAATTACTAGAAGTAGAACCAAGAGTAGAGGTAGAACCAAAGCCGGGTGCGGTTCCACTCGTAGTGCCATTCCCAAACGTTGATTTCCCAAAGAGAGACGTGCCGGTGTTTTGGCCCGTAGAGAGTCCACCACCAAAACCTGTTCCAGTCGTGCCTGGAGCACTACCTCCTAGATTGAAGCCTCCCCCAGTACCACCAGACGCATTGTTATTGTTCGCGGAACCGAACAAACCACCACCAGTACCGCTAGCAGTGTTACTGGTATTAGAACTCCCAAACAAACCACCTCCGGCTCCTCCAGTGCTTGTGTTGGATTGTCCAAAGCTGAATCCTGTGCCCGTGCCAGAAGCTGGCTTGCCAAAAAGGCCACCAGAGGTGTTAGTATTTGCTGGGGTGCTATTGCCGAATAGACCACCCGCCTGGGCTCCAGTCTGTCCTGAGTTATTAGTGGCATTTCCAAAGAGTCCACCGGTGTTGCTAGAGTTGGCAGCATTGTTACTATTCCCAAATAATGACGTACCAGCGGTATTTCCGGCACCGAATCCTGTCTGGCCTCCTTGCTGCTGTTGATTCTGAGGCTGCGCATTGTTATTGCCAAAAAGAGATGTTGCGCCTGCAGCGGGTTGCTGCGTTTGGCCAAAGAGACCGCCAGGCTTGCTAGCGTTATTGCCAAACAAGCCACCGGAGTTGGCCTGGCTCGTATTGGTGTTTGTGTTACCAAATAGCGAGGACCCACCTGTTTGATTGCTCTGTGCGTTGCTTTGGCCAAAAATACCTCCACTTTGACCACCTGCGTTCGTTTGCCCAAATAGCGACGTACCTTGAGGTTTGTTCTGTTGGGCACCGAAGCCAAAGCCTGTACCGGTCGTGCCAGTGCTCGTGTTGGTGTTTCCAAAGAGACCACCAGGCTTGCTGGTAGCATTGGTGTTGCTTCCAAAAAGCCCTCCACCAGTGCTGGCATTCTGATTGGATTGTCCGAATCCAAACCCCGTAGACTGCTGCTGCTGCTGCGGCTGCGGCTGGTTGTTCTGGTTATTCTGACCGAATGCACCACTCGTGCCAAACGAACTCCCTTGATTCTGGCCAGTTTGACCAAAGCCGAAGCCTGTGTTTGTATTGGAAGAGGTGGAACCGAATCCGAGTTTAGGGGCACCAAAGCCGGTGCTACTGCTGGTTGCATTATTATTGTTGTTGCCAATTCCAAACCCGAAACCGGTGTTCGAAGGTTGCTGGGCTTGGTTATTTTGCTGGCCAAAGGGAGTACTGGAGTTTGCTTGGTTGAACAGGCCCACGTTGTTGTTTTGTGGCGTTGATGTGCCGAACCCGAACGCCGGCTTGTTTTGTTGTCCAAAAGTTGATCCGGTGTTCGAAGCCGTATTGTTCTGGCCAAAAGGCGAATTGTTTTGACCAAATGCACCCGCAGCCTGATTGGTATTATTTTGGCCAAACAGAGAGGTAGAAGTTCCTCCTTGGTTCCCAAACGGTGAAGACTGGTTGTTTGGCTGAGGTTGACTGAATCCACCAAATCCGCTATTAGTATTGGTCGAAGGCTGGCCAAACGCTGAGGTTCCCGTACTGGTGCCTCCAAAGGCTGCAGTAGGCGCCGTGCCAGTGGCTGACCCGTCTCCCTGGCGATTGCCATTGCGGTAATCTATCAGTCGAAGCTCATCAAAAGAAAAGGGCTCATACTGCGGCATAGCAGTGATACTTTGGTACTGGAGGGTGGCCGAGGTGCGCGTTGGATCCTGCTCGGTGCGCGCCTGGAACGGGACAAATGCAGTGCCCTTGGCCTCCACGGTGTTAGCTTGCGCGCCGGCCTGCTGGCCAAAAGCGGTTTGAGGCTGTTGCTGTTGCTGTTGCTGCTGCTGGCCAAAAGCACCGCCAAACGCGCCCGAGCTGGCGTTGCTTTGGTTTTGGCCTCCAAACAAGCCCGTGCCCGATGCAGCCGGCTGGCCGAACGCATTGGCCTGCGGTGTGGTGGGCACAAAGCCTCCAAAACCCGGCTGTTGCTGTTGCGGCTGCTGGCCTTGTTGCTGGCCAAATATAGACGAGCCCTGGTTGTTTTGCTGGCCAAAGAGCGACGAGCCCGAGTTTGTGTTGGCGCCAAAGCCGGTGGACGCGCCAGAGCCCGAGCCAAACACGGAGCCGGGCTGACCGCCAAACGCACCCCCGGCGCCCTGCTGCTGGTTCTGGTTCTGGTTCGCCCCGAATCCAGAATTTCCAAACGATGACGATCCGAACATACCTGGAAGAGCAGCCGGTAGCGCTGGTGGATGAGAAGATGGCTGGGAGGGCCCACCTGGGGCCTGGTTAGTAAGTAGGCTTTGGGTGGAGGAGCGAAGCGCTGCAGCTGCCCCGGCCCGACAAGGGGGAAAAGAAGGCTCGGGGTTGGGACATCGATCACGCGCGACGCGACCAGCGCTAATTAACTTGCATCTGGCATGGGAATCAAGGGCCTGTTCAAGGTCATTTCCGACAATGCGCCTGGCGCCATCCGAATCACGGACTGGAAGGCGTTGGCCGGCCGCAAGGTGGCCGTGGATGCCTCCATGTCGCTCTACCAGTTTCTGATCGCCGTGCGCTCACAGGACGGCATGCAGCTCAGCAACGAGGAGGGCGAAACCACGAGCCACCTCATCGGGTTGTTCTACCGGACAATCCGCATGGTAGACCACGGCATGAAGCCTGTCTACGTGTTTGATGGCGCGCCGCCCGAGCTCAAGTACGAGGAGCTGCAGAAGCGCCTGTCCGCGCGCGACAAGGCCGAGCTGGAGCGCGACAGCGCCAAGGAGACGGGAACTGTGGAGGAGATGACGCGCTACGAGAAGCGCCTGGTCCGTGTCTCGCGCGAGCAGAACGAGGAGGCCAAGCGCCTGCTCACGCTGATGGGCATCCCGATCATCGACGCGCCGTCCGAGGCCGAAGCGCAGGCGTCCGTGCTTGCCCGGGCCAACAAGGTGTACGCGGCCGGCAGTGAAGATATGGACACCTTGACGTTTGGCGCGCCGATCATGCTGCGCCACCTGACGGCCGGTGACCAGAAGAAGCAGCCCATCACTGAGATTGATCTCAAACGCGCCCTCGAGCTCATGGAGCTTACCATGCCCGAGTTCGTCGACCTGTGCATCCTGCTGGGCTGCGACTACTGCGATCCTATCCGAGGGATGGGCCCAAGCACGGCGTACAAGCTGATTCAGGAGCATCGGACGATTGAAAACGTGGCAGAGGCCCTCAAGTCGAAGGGCGCAAAGACGCAAGTTCCAGACGACTGGCCCTACGTCGCTGTCCGCAAACTGTTTCTGACCCCCGAGATTACCGACCCGACCGAGGTCGTGCTCAAGTGGTCGGAGCCTGATGTCGACGGCCTCGTCGAGTTCCTGGTCAAGGAAAAGGGGTTCAGCGAAGACCGTGTGCGCTCTGGCGCGGCAAAGCTCACTAAGGGCTCCTCAGCTGCGCCGCAGGGCCGGCTCACGGATTTTTTCAAAGTCCAGAAACGCCCAGCAAAAGAGGCAGACGCTAAAAAGCCCGCGACAAAAAAGGCCAAGGGAAAATAAGCTGTATCGGCCAACACGAATAACAACAACAATGATGATAATAATAATAATAGCACGTACGGACAGACAGAATCTTGGAGAAAAAAAAATCAAAACTATGTACATTGTATTTGATGATGATCTACTATTTTGCTCACTTTTTATTACTGTTCCGCGGGGTGATCTTGACGTACTGGTTAGTGTCTGCGGCTGCCTGCTCCGCCTCAGCGCGCTTCTTTTTCTCCTGCTCAGCCATTTTGCGCTCAGCCTGGTCCTTGGCGTCACGGTATTTCTGGCGCATAGCGCCCATAATGCTATCGCCCTGAGTCCGGGCGACTTCGGCGTCGATCCGTTTCTGCTCCGCAGGCGATACCATAGGCGAGAGGTTGAGCAGTTCGCGAAATTTGGGCTGCTTCAACAGATTGGACTGAATAATAGAAAACACCGCATTAATGGCAAAGTAGAAGCACACAGAAGCGGGAAGACTCATGGTCAGAGGGATGGCAACAAAGGGCATGTACGTCATGACCTTCTTCATGACCGGCGAAACAGTGGCCGCACCAGTCTCACCGCCAAATACTTTGAAGGTAATAGCATAGAAGCAAGCCGTAATTATTTGAAGCCCACAGTAAGGATCTGCGGCCGTTAGGTCGCGGAACCAAAATAGACCCTGAGTGGCCATGCCCGCCACAGGAACGCCCGACATGCCCGTCAGCGCGCCAAAAACACCCAAGAACACAGGGATAGCCAGAACTGGCTTGAGCATATTGGTCACCTTGATGTTGTTTTCCTTCATCAGCTGGCGGCGGGCCAGCATGGCTTTTTGGATTTCTTTCTGATCAGAGGATTTTTTCGTGGCTTCCACGAGTTTGGTCAACTCAGGCTTGATACGGGCCATCTTGGCTCCAGAGTCCGAAGCAGAAATGTATAGCGGAAGCATGATTAACCTCAGGGCCACCGTCGTGGCTAAAATAGTCCCCCACCACGGCAATCCGCTGTACACGTTGACAAGCTCAAAGACATGCTGGAAAAAGCCCGAAAAGGAGAACCACGACTTTGCTAGGCCAACCGACTGGAAATAACCAAGCTCGTCCGGGGCCAGCACCTGTGAAGCCTGCGCCACTGCGTCTGCTGCATCTGAGACCATGTCGGCTGCCTTCTCACCGATAGCCTCAATTTCGCTGCCTATCGTCGACTTGAGGCGGATTCCTGGCTGCTGAAACGATCTCATGGCCAACAGGGGCATTCCGGGAGCCAGTGGCATCATTCGCCTGCTGAGCCCCACACGGCAAGCTGCCGATAAAGCGCCGACGCGGAATGACATTTGGATGCAACGAGTTGGTTAAGAACAGAGCCTGGCGTAGATATCTACAAGGGACTCTAGCTGGCATTGGTAATTTTCCACCAACTCTTAGTAAGAACACTCGCGAGAGATGTATTTGGGTCTGTAACTGAATAAATAGTTTCCTTGGGCTTTCGCTTCAGTGGAATCCGCAACAGCCTGCTTCGCCTCAGGGCTGCCTTTTGTTTGTGTTTCCCCAGGATTGGAGAGATGGGCTTCAGCTCATGCAAGCAGTTCTTAGAGCCACACTATGCAGGTCTACCCTGCGTCGAGCACGACTCGTGCCAGGACGGACCTACATCGCTTCTAACCCTCACAGCCAGAACGAGGTTGAAAATGCCTTCAGAACGGGCGCAGTCGATGTAGCTGCGGAGATTCTACATAGGAACGCCGAATCTGGATCAAGCATTCCCCAAGATCAGCTAGTGACGCTGTACGAGCGCTGCAAACAAAGCCGGGACCCTGTATTAGTGGATATGTTCGTGAAACTTGTTCCCAAGGCTGGAAAGCTGTGGCTGTTCGACAATGTGAACCTTACCATACAGCTCTATCTCGCCGTGGGTCAGATCGAAACTGCCTTAGCGTTCATGCGAGAGGTCCAAGTAGCTAACAAGGGCCAAATGCACGTCACTTACGAGACTTTGGAACAGCTCGCGCTGGCTGCCAAGTGGCACCAGGATACAGCAATGTGTGTCCAGGCAATCCAAGCAATCCAGCAAAATCATACTAAGGTCTTTTCTCGTACGTGGGCAATCTTACTGTCTGCCATTGTCGAGACGGGGGACTACGAGGCTCTGGCGTGGTTTCACAGGCAAGCCAGTCTGCCGGGCAGAATCACCTTGGACGATTACTCCTACCGAAAAATCATAGAGATTGCCTCGCGTAACAGCGATATGGCCCTGTGCCGATGGGCGATTTTGCGAATGCGGCGGCGCCAGCGGGCGACGGGCCAGGCGCAGCCGTCTCCCTCTGAGTCTTTGAGCATGTTCATTGCTTTGATAGAAGCTGGCGTCCATAGTGAAGACACACAAGGAGGCATGGGTAGCATAAAATCATGCTGCCGCTATATTGTACGCCTCAATGATGCTGCTGCAAACGTAAGGGTAAAGGATCTCTCTCGTTTTGTCGAGGCTCTTAGAGTGGAGTCCAACGCACAGTTTGTGCAGAGCGTTTACGAAGAGATGCTTGAGGATTCTTTTGCCAACAATTCCGTCAAGACTTTGTTTTTTAATCTCATACTGGCCAGCTTGGTGAACACAGGCTCTGCAAATGAGTCCGTGGAGCTTTTTGTTAATGCCAAAGACCAGTTCGTTGCGTTTAATGATGAGACAGTGCTCCTTCTCCTACGAACTGCAGTTCAAGCGAGCGACATCTCGCTATTAAAAGCGGCTCTGGAAGTTGCGCCGGACATGCCATCTTCGAGAGTCATTGTTGCCGCCGCCAGCGCTGCTCAAGAGCTCGGTGCCTTGGAACTCCGAGAAAGACTCACATCCTTAGCCCATTCCAGAGCCCAAAAGACCTTATGACCGTTGATGACTGCCTGTACCTAGTATTTATATCAAAGTGTTGGTACATATGCCATTTTATGGCTTGAACATCATTGTATATGCGCTAAGTTATATTTAGCGGACTAGCAACCTCTCTCCTGCTGGGATACAGGATGTAGTTGGGATTCATCCTTACGCGTACGCGTCCGAGCTATGTAATAGAAACCACCAGGGTTAGGCCGCCATGTTTACTTTCTCCAGGCTTGCATATCCACAGTTTCCAGCGCACAGAGCAACAGTACTGATTGGAGTCACGCTAATAGAACTTTGGAAAAGCTGAGATATGGCCGGGGTGGAATCATCCATTCGAGTAATCGTCAGAGTGAGACCTTTCACTACGACCGAAAAGGATTCGTTAGTGCAAGATCAACATGATGGCCAGCCAGCAGCTCAAATCAAGGATTCTAGCACTAGCATCAATCGATTCTTACCGCCCTCAAAACAGGTTCGAAACATCGTACGCGTATTGGACAATAATGTGTTAGTCTTTGATCCGACGCCCGCTGGAGCACCTTCGCCCTCCGTCTCTGGTCCAAGTCTTTCACTCAGACCTGCGGCGGGTCAGAGAGAGCATAAATATGCCTTTGACAGGTTATTCGACATGGATGCTACTCAACAACAAGTATATGAGGATGCGGCGAAGCCACTACTAGATAATGTTATGGAAGGCATAAATTCGTCGATCTTGGCTTACGGGGCGACTGGCTGTGGGAAAACGCACACCATATCCGGTACGCCAGAGCAGCCTGGTATCATCTTTTTAGCAATCAGCGAGCTATTCGATCGGATGTCGCGAGCAACGGACCGTGATATTCAAGTGTCTCTGTCTTACCTTGAAATCTATAATGAGAAAATTCGGGATCTACTATCTTTGCGGGAGGGCCTCGACCTTCGCCAAGGGGAAAACAACCAGATGATTGTCTACAATCTATCAGTTCACAAGCCCCAGTCAGTTGAAGAGGTGATTGCACTGATTGAGGCAGGGAATAAACGACGGACTATGTCGCCAACGCAGGCTAATGCAGTTTCGTCGCGTTCACATGCAGTACTGCAGGTCAAATTGGTGCAGACCGACAAGTTAAGCGGTCTCAACGAGCGACAGCTACACTCAATTTTGAGCATTATTGATTTAGCTGGAAGCGAACGTGCGGCCACGACTAAGAATTCCGGTCGGCGTCTAGTTGAAGGTGCCCATATCAACAAGTCATTGCTTGAACTAGGTAAAGTGATCAAAGCACTGTGTAGCGGGAGGCAGACTCATATCCCCTATCGCAATTCGAAACTCACGCGCTTGCTTCAGTTCTCGCTTGGCGGTAACTGTAATACGTCCATGATTGTCTGCGTTTCACCCTCATCACAGCACTATGAGGAGACTCACAATACCCTGACATATGCAGATATGGTCAAAAGCATCAAAACGAAGGCAGTCAGGAACACCCAAACAGTGAAGGGCCATATTCAAGCCTTTGCTCGAAAAATTGTGCAACAAGAAGAGCTGATTGGGCGGCTCAATCGAGAACTGAACCTGGCGAAATCCGCTGGCAGCTTAGCAAATGATCGTATTCCCCAAGGTGCAAAGGCTGTAGTTGCTCGTATTGAGGAAGCTAGTTTGTCGGGCAGTGGAACTCGACAACTGAAATCCCAGGCGCTCCTCTACAGAAATCGTGCATTTGCCGAGTACTGCAAGCTTGAGACCTTGCTGGCAAATTTGGAAGGAAAATATGCCGAAGATTGGAAAACAACCCTCGAGGTGCGGTTGAAGCAACTTCAAAAGGTTTATGATGATAATGACCCAGAAAAATACAATGACGGGCTTGAAACCATTATTGATCTCACCATAGCTGAGTACAGACGCACCGATGAATGGACGCCAGCGAGAGAGGAGTACTTAGTGGCAATGGCAAGTGCTATCCAAAGACGTGACCAGAGCCAAGTGTGGGAATATGTGTCGCAGCAAGATGTCCAGATTGACCAGACATCTGAATTATTTGGTGAGCTCATGAAGATGCTACCTCCGGGAAGCGCCGCTGCTAACGATACAGGTGAGATTTCCATGATGACCTTTGGCGAGGATAGCGATGAATCGCCGCTGAAACGTTTCCGGCTGCAGCCTGATGCAACATCTCAAGGACCTTTGCGCGTCACAAATGCTAACGAATTAAACAAATTGCGAAGTCAGCAGCTAGAAATCCCGCCCCTACGCAAGCGAGTACACTGGGAAAAGGATGGATCAAGCGCGAATGAGACCCCCCGTCGTGCTTTGAGTTGGGGCGGCGATGCGTCCACACCAAACCGCACACACACCCCAACCAACTTGTCCAAGCATGTAAACAACATGGATCTGGCTTGAACTCCACCTTAGATAGCTCCCTGAGGAGATTTTTATTTATACAATTTCTATTTGCTCTCGCCAATTCCTGCCGTTTTCGTTCAGATCCCAAGGCTCTGGCTTGGCGCACGCTAAAGTGATCATTCCCGCTATCTTACTGATGCAACCGGTTCTGTGGGGGCATGCAGCACAAATGCACTTTCTCACGTGAGATCAGCCGTGCCTTCTGCAGACTGCATTTAAGAGCACCTTGATCCAGGTACCTCGTCCGCAGTTCTTGTTCCAATGGTGGTTAGTTTTTTCCGAGGACATCCTTCAGACAGCCTGCTTCCGAATGAGGCAGTGGCCAAGGCAGCGGCTTCCGTTCTGGCTCTTGAGGACCTCGATACGGAGGACAACGACAACCGTCACCCTTTGACGTATGGCACTGACGAGGGCGCTGTCTGGGTTCGGCAGGCTCTGGCACAGTGGACAAACAAGACACTCGGCACCAGTTTGAACGCTGGCTTGATCAATCTGACAAATGGTGCCAGCTTTGGGGCTGCCAGCGCGCTCACGCAGTGCACGAGCAAAGACAGCCGAAGAGCGTTTGTGGTGAGCCCCACGTACTTTCTCATCAACAAAATCTTCACTGATGCCGGCTTTGAGGGCCGTATGACAGCTATTGTGGAGAACGAGAATGGTCTCGATCTCGACGACCTGGAGGCCCAACTGCAGAAGGACAAGGAGTCGTGGGAACCGTGCACCACGACCGGCCCTAAAAGCCTTCTTTTTACCTACGTGCTCTACTTGATCCCGGACTTTAGCAATCCTGGTGGTCGTACGCTTGCTTTGGCCGAGCGCCGCCGCCTGTTGGATATTGCCCGCGAGCATGATATCCTGATTCTGTGCGACGAGGTGTACCCGTGGCTGGACTTCTTCGGCAAGTCAGGGCCCCTGGCATCGGGTAACAAGCCCCTTGTGGAGCTTGACCGGGAGTCCCTGCCCGAGGACTCGGTCGGCAATGTTATTGCGAACTTCACGATATCGAAGGTCATGGGTCCTGGACTGCGCGTGGGCTGGCAGGCCGCCGCGTCCCCAAAGCTCGCACACCACCTGTCCCAAACAGGTGCAACAATTTCCGGCGGGACTCCTTCGCAACTCAACACCTTCATCGTGGGCCGCCTTATCCAGCTTGGGCTCGTGGACGAGACCCTGGCCCACCTCAATAAGGTCTACGGCGAGCGGTCGGTGGCCTACCGGGCGGCACTCGAAAAGCACTTCCCTGAAGGGAGCTCCATTGTCGGCGGCGACGGTGGCTACTTCTTCTGGGTCACACTGCCAGCTGGATACGACATACCCGCCATCACCGAGGAGGCCCAGGCGCAGGGAATCATCTTGGCGCCCGGCTCTGCCTTCGAAGTCGGCGGCGACGACCGAGGATGGGGCAAGCGCTGCTTCCGCGTTTCCCTCAGCTATTATGACCCGGACGAGGCGGTGCCTGCTCTCGAAAAGTGGGCGGCGATTATCGATAAGCACGCGCCAAAGCGGGAGTGGTTGTGACGCAAAAGAAATTAAAACTATGCCGGCTGGGCGCGCACAGCTCCTCCAATCTATCTAACTAGGCATTATATACGACAATTAGCGCCCGGGGTTGGCAGAAAAAGCTTACTGCTTGGCGGTAGCGGCGGCGTCGACCTCAACGCGAGTGCGGCCCTGCGACTGTTGGACGGCCTCCTGGCCGACCAGGTACGTGATGTCGTCCCACGGGTGACGGTACAGACCCGTCTTGAGACGCTTCTGATCAAGATGGTGAGCAATCAGGCCGATCGAGCGGCCCAGGACAAAGAGACCATTGAGGACACCGTTCTTAAGGTAGTCCTCGACCTCCTCCGGCTGGAACGCACCGCTGCCACGCATGAGATCGATGAAGGACACAGCAATGGCTCCGTCGACGTTAAGGATCAGATTGTCCTTCTTCGAAGTCGTCACCTCTTCGACAGCGAGTGCGTAATCGAGCAGCTGGGTGCTGGGGAAGTTCTTCTTGACAAAGTCCTTGACCAGCTCAACACGGAAATCAGGGTTATTCCGAGACTTGACCTTATGGCCAATACCAGGAATCAGCTTGTTCTGCTTGCGCATTGTATCCACAAACTGGCGGGGAGTCCACCCCTTGTCAAAAGCGGTGGAAAACTCGGTAGCAGCGCCATCAAGGGCACCACCAAAGCGCGTGCCAATAGTGAGCAAGCCAGAAACCAGGGAAGAGATCAGATCCTTGCCTGCGCGCGTGGTGATGATGGTGTTCATTGCACCGCTGACAGCTGGACCGTGGTCAGCGGTCAGCATCAGCACCATCTCCAGGAACTTGGTGGCATAAGTAGGCAGGCGACGGCGGAACCACAAGAGAGACATGACACCACCAATGCCGATGTCCTCCTTAAACACATCTGAGATAGGAATTCCAGCATACACCAGCTCCTGTCCGCGGTCATCAGAGATGGTCGAGATGAACGCAGCAGGTTTACGAATGAGGCCGAGCTCCTGAGCCCACGAGTAGTCAATGGGGATTTTAGGGACCTCAGGTTCGGCACGCGGCGTAATAGTTCCTTTGGCCACCAGGTCTTTGTACACCTTGGAAAGCTCCTCAGGCAGGTCTTCAAAAGTGGAAGGGACGTAGATACCCGCCGACTTCATAGCCGCGTTTTTGGCCAGCGCAGTCTCGCTGTCGCTGTTGGCCAGGGAACCGGCGTGGCCAAACTGCACCTCAGTGGTCAACAGTGAGGCAACAGTACCAATAGCCCAGGCAACGATGGGCTTGGTTATTTCACCCTTCTTCACAGCCTCAATAACACGGTACTCCTCAACACCGCCGACTTCTCCTAGCAAGACAATAATCTTGACGTTAGGGTCGGCCTGGTAGCGCAAGATGTGGTCGATAAATGTGGTGCCAGGGTAGCGGTCACCACCAATTGCAACACCCTCGTAAACACCATCAGTGGTCTGCGAAATAATGTTGTTCAATTCGTTGGACATACCACCAGACTTGGAAACATATGCGACCGAACCAGGACGGTACAGCTTAGACGACACGATGTTGTCCATCATGCCGCCCGTGTTGCCAATTTTAAACGCGCCAGGCTTGATACCACCTACAGTAGCCGGACCGATGATAGTGACACCTTTTTTTTGAGCCTTGTGCAAAATTTCGCGGGCGCGGCGTTCCGGGACTCCCTCAGCGATAATGGCGATGGTCTTGATTTGAGGATACTCCAATAGCTCCATAGTCGAGGAGTAAACAGAGCGAGATGAGGCAAAGTTAACCACCACATCAACATCAGGGTGCTTCGAGACAGCCTTTTCGACCTGCTGGTAAACAGGCAGCAGGGTCTCTTTGGTACCCCAGTACATCTTGGTGACGAACTGGCCACCGAAAGGGTAAATCACACCGGCCACCGAAGGTTCCTCACGCTTGCAAATGAAATCAAAGTCAAGCATACCCTGGACAGCACGAGGCTGCATGCCGTAGACGAAAGCCTTCGTCTTATTGTTAAAGAGCTCGTAGTTGACAGTCATTATCAAAATGAGTCGCGCCTGACGAGTTGAGGTCGAGTTGAGGTCTCAAGCGGGATGAGCGTGGGTTATATTCGCGAGTGACTCAGCCCCAACCGCCCAACCGCCCCAGCGAGGGGCGACGCGCGCGCTTGAGCTTTGGGGCCAATTGAAAAATAGTCACGTGCCGCCCCACTTCATCCCACCAAGGGAGCCCGATCTTGTCATGCACGGAGTACGCACCTCGGTCGTGGCTCATGTGGCCAGAATATTCGAAGGATCAGAGAAAAATGTTTCATTTTTTTAACTAGTGCTTTTCCATTCCGCTATGGAGCAAAATAATGGCGCAAAAGAATGGTCGGGGATGTCTTCTATTTACGTGCTGGCCATTTGGAGCTGCCACATGCGCACCCTTTGCAGATCAGCTTGTTGAAAATGCATAGATGTGCGTCATGAGTGCGCGCAGATATACACATCCTTCATACGAGCGTTCAGCCTACAATCATGGTCCAAGGATGGCACTTCCATAACTACCCTGATTCAATTGATGATGAAAAGCGCCCACTTCCTTCTGCATCTCTTCGGTCGTCGACTTCGTTGACCGTCTCGCCGTTCTTTAGTCCAACGCTGCGTAAACACATCGCCCCAAACACACAGTGGAAGGCGTTCAATCCTAGCGATAATGCACGGCTAGAGAAATCCAAGAATTGTCAAAGTACAGAACCTGTAGCTGTAGGCCACGATCGCTTGCTTTTCGAGGTCGTTAGCCATGACACCTTGCAACCAATTTACTGGGATATGGGACCTAAGGCCATAGTCCACCGTGCAAATTGGGTGTTTTCCAGTACTGCAACGCCTATTGGGCGTGAGTGGGAAATGGCCATAGACTGTATGGTTAACCATGCCCGTCCGTGGGAACCCAGCTATCTAGAACGGCTTGACTTGGCCCAAATTGGCGGTCAATTTCTCACTGACATCACGGCTAAACTATCATTTGAATCGCAGGGCACCGAATATCGCTTTGTTGCTATTTGTGGAGTGTGCACTTCTGAGGAATCCACGCAAGTACTAGTCTTCTCGGAATACCGAGCTGCTTCCTACAAGCGAATCCTTCAGAGCATTCGAAAAGAGGTTTCGCCCTCTTGGGTTACTGAGCGGATCTCCAGGTTTACTTGGTGGGACTATAAGGCTGCTCATCGCCTCCCAGATAAAAGAAGCGACTCTGAAGAATTTGTTCCTGCCCCTGTCACTAGATTGGTTTTGGCCATTCATGGAATTGGCCAAAAGCTTACCGACCGGTTGGACTCTCTCAGTTTCACATACTCCATTGATCACCTTTGGACCTTAATGAATGAGGCAATTTCGGACCCAGAAATTTATTCCCTGATGACTCCTGGATGTAAATTTCTGGTATTACCGGTTAATTGGCGTCGTCTTGTCGAGATTGAAGGTCCCGCATATAACCTGGATGATATCATGATGCCCAAAATGAACGCCATTAGAGAAAGCATTTATGATTTTCTTCTTGATATTCCTCTCTATATGTCACAACACAGAGAGGATATTCTTGCTGTAGCCGCGAAAGAGATAAACCGGCTATACAAGCTTGTTACCCAACAACATCCTTCATTTGCACAGAATGGACAGGTGGATATCGTCGGTCATTCTCTTGGCAGCATTATCGCTGCAGATCTTCTTTCGGAGCAGCCAACCTCTTGCCGTTCTAAGGGCGCTCTTCTAGAATTTGACAGCAACAACCTCTATACTATTGGCAGCCCTTTGGGGTTCTTCTTGTACTTGCGAAACCAGCAACTTACTTCCCGCAGCATGGCCAAACAATGCTCCAAAGTTGTTCAAAAGCTAAATAAGGATGCTGGAAAAGTCCTGATTCAATCTTTGGCCGTGCGCAATCTGTACAATATAGCCCACGATCTTGATCTTATCGCGTACCGGCTCAATCCCACGGTACCCGGAACGAGTATCGATTATGAGGTTCCCCGACTCTCGTCGGTGAACTCAGATAGACAGGGCCTTTATGCTAGGACATTGCAGTCTCTTCGATGCCTAACAACTGGCCAGCTCAACCGACAGTTTGATGTGACCACTATGGCAGACCTGTCTCAAGCCGAGATGTTCCAGGCGCTAAATGATAACGGGCAGGTAGATTGGATAATTCCGGCAACGACTTTGACGGACCATTTCTTTGGCATTGCTACCGCTCACTTCAGCTATTGGACCAATCCAGACTTCGCCCGATTTCTGGTGATCGAGAGTGGCCGAATACAGGACAAAAATCATGCCCTGTTAGAGTTCGCTGCGAAATTAAAAGCCAAGCAGCAATAAATATCACTCATTAACTAATTAATGCATTTCATACACAGTTTAATAGATCAGTCGCCCCTAAAGTACGATCTATCCGGACTTTGCCGCTCCTTTTAACTAGTAAGTACCGATAGCCAGTAGCAGTTCTCCCGAATGGGCTTACTCAAGTCCCTGTTTCATACTTGCGCGATTCAAATGGTGAAAATTGGCACGCATAACGGGCAGTTCCATGCGGACGAAGCGCTTGCTGTATATATGCTGAAGCAGTTACCTCAGTATAAAGATGCCGAGGTTGTCCGGAGCCGTGACACCCCTACTCTGGATGCATGCGATATTGTCGTGGATGTGAGTGGAAAATACGAGGCCCCAAAATACTACGATCACCATCAGCGAGAATTTACCACGACTTTTGATGAGGAGCACACGGTGACCAAGCTGAGTTCGGCTGGTTTAGTTTACAAACATTATGGCCGCGAAGTGCTGCAGAATCTTCTGCAGGTGAAAGAAAATGATCCGGTGTTGGATGCTATTTATCTCAAGCTCTACGATTCCTTTATCGAGCCCGTGGATGCCTTTGATAACGGCGTTTCCCCGCATTCTGAAAAACCCAAGTTTAATACCTACTCGACGACGTTGCGCGCTGCGGTGGCCAACTTAAATCCCATTTGGACGGAGAGCCAGGAACCTGCGGACTACGATCGCCAGTTTGCCAAGGCATCGCAGCTAATGGGACACGCATTCGAAGGTGAAGTCCGCAATCTCGGTAAAAGCTGGTATCCCGCTCGCTCCTCGGTTGCCGAGGCGTTCAACGACCGATACCAGTATGATGCCAAGGGTCGTCTGCTCGTATTCAAGGACCAGTACGTTCCGTGGGCCGGCCACATATACGATATCGAACAAGAAAGCAAGAAACCCGATGATAAGGTGCTCTATGTTTTGTATCCCAGCAGTGATTCGTTCCGCGTGCAGGCTGTGGCCGTGTCAAAAGGCTCCTTTGACAGCCGCAAGGCCCTGCCCGAGGAATGGCGGGGTCTGCGCGACGAAAATCTGGCCGAGGTTTCGGGTGCTAAGACGGCTGTGTTTGTCCATGCTGCGGGATTTATCGGAGGCGCCAAAAACCTGGACGATGCGCTGTTGCTTGCCACGAAGGCCTTGGATAACTAGTTTATTTGTCCTGCTTTGTAGCACTTAGAGTGATAAACAGAATAAAAACATCATACAATAAAAATGAAGGAAGTATGGATCTATGTACAATTCTATTTTCAAGCGACATATGCGGGAGGGGCATCGTCGTTCTCGTTAACGTCCACGTCCACATCAACGTCAACAAGAGGGGGTTTTGAGCTGTGTGTCTTGACCTTAGAATCGCGGCGGGAGCTTACTTCGGACGCGATCCGTAGAGCCCGTTGAATTCTCCGCATTTCACGCGAAAGCTGTGGGGCACGTTTAAGCGCGCGCTTAGGTGCCGCACTGTGTGTCTGCTTTTCGGGCAGGTCAACAGAAATCTTTTCCGGCCAAGCGTCTGACTTGGCCGGGTAGACCGCCGTGTCGGTGGTTGCCCTTTCTGGGATGGGCTCGGGAGCATGCTCAGAAATGTACGAAGAGAATCCTTCTTGAGGATATTGTAGTGGTTTCTCGGGCACTTGAGTCTCATGGTGACCCTGAGGAAACAACTTCTCAGATGCGAACTTCTTGGGACGATGGCTGTAGTGACGTTCGGTGACCAAGCGGCGAGTTTGGACCCCGGGCTCATGTTTGGGCTGAGACCGGGACTCCACTACCTCTTCAGGCACTGAACCGCCGAATTTAACAATTGCCGGAACACTGTTCGACCGCCGCTGGTACCCAGCAGCAGGCGACAAGGGCTCGCTGGAGCCGGTTGTAGCCGCCGTTGCAGGGCGACTCAGCTTGATGACGCGACGACGAGGGTGATGTCCGGCACTTGACGCGATACGTTCTGCTTGACTGTACACATGCTCGTATATGGGTCCGCTGGCCAGACCAACAGGTCCCCAGGCCTCGGCGCCACTGAACCGAAAAGGTAGCTCAGACCTCACAATTGCCGTTCCGACCACAGGCGTCTGCAGTGCCAGGGTCCGTCGCGAGGTTGCCATTGACTCTATGTGCAACATGTTGACAATGCTAACCTGCTTTTCTTGGTCAATTTCTGCAAAGGTAACAGGACGCTCTGCGTCCGCGAGGTCGTCAACGCCTTCTGGATCTTGTAGCAGTTGATGGAGCTGATCACGCTCAGCAGCCAGCAGAACCTGTCGATGTTGATGCTTTTGCGCTGCAGATACCTGGGCGAGCAGTTCTGCTTGGCCGCTAGGAGTCCACTGTTGACTGTGCCTGTAAAGGATGGCGGGTAACTCTTCTCTGAATAGGCCACGAATTTGATGCTCTATTTGTGCCTGCAAAAATGGAGCAATTCCCGGAACATCATCAAACGTAGAGCTGACCTTAATAGATACCAGGGGGTCATTTCGGAACACCAGGGTGAGCCCTCTGGCTTTGCTGAATACCAAAATCACAATGCCAGAGAGCTCGATATCGCTCAGGGTCAAGTGCAGCGGAATAGATAACGAATCTTGCGCGGCCACAAATCTAGGCGTAGTAAACGCTGGAGCTGTTCGAGAATAGACGTTCAGCAAGTTCGCTTGAACTTTGGTGGCCAGTGTTATAGAGGCGCTGCCCTTGTAGTTAAGCTTGAAAATGCCTCGGAACCTGTCACCGGCAACGTCTCCAATCTCGAGAATCTCTAAAGAAGGTGCCTCGTTGCCCCAGTTGAGGTCCCGCACCGTGATCGGGCCCTCTATAATCGGAGGAGTACTCCGATTGAGGGCATCCGTCAAAAGCAAACGGCACCTTTGAAGAAACACTTCCTCATGGGCAAAGGAGGCCCAATTGAAAGCGAAAGACATGCACTGCGTGCAGGCAGATGTGTCACCGCTGAAATATTACAACCGAACGGCGCGAGTCTCCTTAACCTCGGGAGTCTTTTCCAATCTTTTTCAGACGATAAGACGGGAGCGGGTCGGGCCAATCTTTTCGGGGTTTGTTTACGGGAACCCGTACCCTCTGCTACGGAATTACACGGGAAGGAGGTTTGCCGCCGCCACCGCCGCTGTCGGGGAGCAGCGGCGAGACTTGTGCATTCATAGCTGCAAAGCCGTCTGTTTGAAAACAACCGTGAGTAGCGAAATGCAATGGTAAATTTCTATATCCTCTTTATACGCTCTTTTTATATACTTCACATTGGGCGAGTCCACACTACTACACTCAGTCACCAGATGCTAACCTCGCCGGTTTGCCGCACGTGACCACAAGTAAAAGGTTAACGCGGCTCAAGACAGACGAAATTTACAGCTTGAAGCCAGCAGTGCCAATTTTGCAGCAAATAAATTAGACGACGTTTGTATAATTGATTTCGCTAGACCGCCGAATGCTTTACAGGAGAGCCAGTCGAAAGGCCGTTCCGAACGGGGCTCTGACCCACCGTGCTGTTGGTGCTCCCACTGGCGGCAGCAGGAGTGCCCAAACTGCCTATTTCAGTCTCCGTACCACTAGAGCTCTCCGCGAAAAGATAATGATGGTTAACAATCATTGAGTTGACAATGCTCTGCATTGCCCGCATCTGGTCCATGCCATTCGGCGGAAGGAAGTTCATGCTGAATACAATGGCAAGATTGGGTGTTGACATCTTGTTCGTGGTTTCATGCTGCACCACTAAGTGCAGGTGTTGCATGAGTCGCTTAAGGAGGTTGAAATTTGGTTCGGGTAGACGCCCGATTGTCTCACGTAGCAAGTCCAGCTGCCCGTCCTTCGGGCCGATCGATGCACAAGCAACAAACTCCCCAAATAGAGCGTGGGTTAACAGTGGCTCGGGCAACTCGCGCAAGTACAATTTCACGCACCCAGCCACAGCATTCACATCTAGCCAGCGGGGATCCATGGCTTTTAGCACTTCTCCGCTGTCAAATGCGCTCTTGAGAGTGTTAATCGCAGCTAACGACCCAGAGATCCGATAGAGCCCAACTTCGTCGAGACCACGCTCTTCGATCTGCTCAAATAACAGACTCATCATCCGCGGAATGGGTAAGCCCTCCCTCTCACATACAACAGCAATCGGGACTCCAAACACACGAGTAGAGCCAGGTTTCACTTGGGATCGCGCGATGGCTAGCCTTCTGCCGGCCTCCAGTGCTGATACCCACGACTGCGCATCTTGCTCCGAAGGGGCTTGAATTGTCAGCTCTTGGCCACCTTTAATCAGACGAATTACGCCGGAAGAACGAGGACCTTTGATTTCGTATTCGGACAGGTCAAGGGCCGACACAACTTTGGCGGGATGACCGTGTAGCACAGCAACATTCGGTAGCTCCGCAGGATTCACGATTGAGACGTTGTTATGACCAGCCGGGGGAGCTTGAGGAGGGCCCACTGAAGAGGTAAACGCCATGGAAAGAGGGCGTACAGCTTTGAGTATCCCTGCGCCAAAGCGTCGAGTTCTCCGATCTGACGTATTAGAGGCCCCACTGCTGCCAGGAGGCGTACCCATCAAAGTACTGACTGGGCGACTGGAGCGGAGGGATCGTTTGTCTCTAGGGTTGAGACTGGAGGTAGAGGAGGATGTAGGGATGCCAGGAATGCTTTGTCTGGACGCAATGATCTCACGCTGCTTCGCCTCCAATTTGAGCTTTTCTGTTTCAGCCACGACGGCGGCAGTAAAAACACGCTGTTTCAACTGCGCCTTGGAGTAACCTTGTGTCTCTCTAGCAATTGCTTCCTTGATCACTCGCCTGTCAAGCTTGTAAATAGCTGCATCAGGGTTAACCAAATAATCGTAGTCGTTGAAAAGTTGATCCAAGACAGCTCGATCCCCGGCCTTGTGGACAAACTCACTTTGAATATTTTTGACCAGATTATACGCGTACCGACGCTTGTCAAAATTTATTAAATCAGGGTTTTCCACAGACATATTTGGAACATAACATACAATCTCAAAGAGGCGCTCTGTTACCCAACCAATATCTGGCGTAATGGGACGAATACCACCAGAGCTTGCTGTATTCAAGAGCTCCGCCGGTACCGTAGGAATAAATAGGGTCTGCGAATTGGGTAGACCGTGCGGGTCGAACTCACCGTTGTACGATAGCAACCCCAGCGCGCTGATACTCTCTAGAGAGCCTTCCGGGTCATATCCAAATTCCATAGCCACCTCACGGCCAGCCTGTAACCAAGCATGGGCATAGGCTCTGCTATTTGGGCGTAGTACGCCGGAAACAATGGCTGATTCCAAGAACGAAGGCACCCGCGTACGCTTGTCCTCTACATCCGGAAATAGGTCAAAATATCTCATACGGGTCTTCAGCACACCCAACATTTTCAAGACATAAGCCATTCGAGCAACCCGTGAGGAACCAGCCGCTGGGTCAGCAACTTCAAATGCAATGTAATCCGCGATATTGGTATGAAGCTTGAACAAACTCGCAATCGGTGAGGGGCCATTTGCGAGTATTTTTTCGTCTGGAACTGCACGGTAAAGTGTTGCAAAGTAAGAGAAGATGTCCTGAATAGGTAGCTCGTCCTCGTTTGTGGTAGATGGTGCATGGTAATTAAACAAAGCGTTGCATTCGGCAACTTGTAGCTCCAAGGTCTCGAGAAGCTGCATCCAATCTTTGAGGGCGATCGTGTTGAAATACTCCGCCACAATAGTATCCATGTCTTCTATGTTCTTTTCCAGTACAGGAAGACTGCCGTCAGATCCAACTAAAAGGTCAGCAACATGTCGAGCAACAGGTGGTGTGGGCGGTGCTCTTGGACTTTCTGCAACCTTATAACGTTGTTTGACAAAGCTGCCCGCTAGCCGGTGGGCCTGAGTCTGGAGATGCTCCGGGTAGCTGGGGTGGGAAAGAACGCCCTCAATATGTTTCATGAATCTGTGGGCAGTACCCCTCAGTGCTTCATCATCAGCAAAATCGAAATAGTACTCTGAAACCCAAAACTGGAGAGCCTCCAGGATATTGAGATATATCTGCGTAACCACACGGAAGGCCTGGCCAGTAGGCATTTCGAGTAATGCTTGCCAGCGAGGGAACTTCTCTTCGCTTGCATCACCTAACTGTTTGGTTCTGTGTTGAACAATGGAGACAGCAGCACCCGCAGCACCATCAAACCGGAGTTCAAGCCCTCTTAACAGCTCTGCTGGTGCACAGAAACTTCTAAATGTGGCCAGGAAAGTTTCTGTATGCACAGGTAGGTTGATTTTGAACCGGAGATTCGATCCGGCCGAGGTGAATTCTCCAACTCCGAGAACTAGGGTATCAATCAACCTAGGAAGGCTCGCAGCCTTAATCACAACGCTCAGAGCATTATGGGTTTCCAGGGAGCTCATCCGTTGAGCCAATTCCAAGCTTTGCACAGATTGTCGGCGACTATCAAGCATGACACTGCGGCGACCAAGGTTTTCAATAATCGATGAAGTGCGAGATCCATGCTGCGATTCGTCTTCGAGGGATTTCAATACAATGTCCGTACCTACAAGATGCGTCGTAACTCCGACATTGAAAAGGTCACGAATTGTGCGTACAAGTGCATGGCCACTACTGTGCTTGGTCACGTACTCTCGAGTGCCAAGCTCTACTTCACGAACGCCGGTAGTGAGCGGCTGATTCAGTGGCGGGAAGCTGTTTGACCTCTTTAGTGAGTCTCTGGTTAGTGAAGGAGCTGATATATTGACTGCCGGTGCACCCCCATTAGTCGCTGAGAAATTAAATCCACGCAGAGACCGCTTCGATGCAGACGGGCTAACAACCGCAGAGGTAGCTATTAGCGTTGATTTTGGTAACAACCTGAAACTAGGGTTTACTTCCGTGAACAAGATAGGCAGGAAGGCGCCATTACTAAGAGGTAGTAGTTGCGAGTAATGGAACGGAAGATACTGGCCCAACGTCCTGGGTTCAATAGCAAGAGAGGCTTGTGAGGCACTGAGCAGCGGGTTGGGAAGCGTGGCGTTTAGTTTCAGCCATGAATTGAACAAGTCTTGGAAATATGGGTTCGTTCGAGGCAAAGGAGGGGGGTTTGCCATATCAGGCACCTGCTCGTAGTAATAATACCAGCCATCAATAACTGCCCTGATGCGATTAATACGGTCTTGGACCTGCATAATGTTTGGTTCATCGCCAGCCAAGTCTGACAGAGATTTCGGTGAGACTACGATGATGTCACCAAAATATGGAACGCATCGGTCTTTGGGGTACTTCTCACCCATTTCCTCAGTTGAGGCACGGAACGTGGTCTTTTCCAGAATGTCTATAGATGCGCGCTTTTCCAGTTCAAAGACCTCGAATCCCCATTCATGTGATACACGCGAGCGCAGTCCTGGGTCGACATGAGCCCAGGCCTCGCGAAGACGTAAAATAGGCACCTGGCAGAGTACAGCAGCAATGGCCACCCACCCCACGATATCTCCAAGATCGCGAAGCTGGGATCCTAGAATAATCCATTTTGAAAGAAGGGCTCCACGCTGAGCTCCGTCTAACGTGGGTGCTAGAGCATGGTTAAGAAGTAAGCTGCCCAGGAAGTGCGGCGTCTCAAGGTCAAATACTAGTGGACTGAGACGCCATTCAGAAATAGCGTTGTCTCCTGGGCGGTGAAACAGTAGGGAAATATCATTAGTGGGTGCCCATCGGGCCCAGAAATGCTGGTGGAACAGCGATATCTGCGGAGCGAGTTCAGCAAAGAACTCCTTGTCAAGGAACAAGTCTGGAGGTAGCCACAGCTGCGACTGGTAAGGGCGAGTCATCTGTTGGATACGAATCGCTAGGCCCGCATCAGGAGCACCGGGTGCA
The DNA here is from genome assembly GCA_030556915.1 of Wickerhamiella qilinensis. Classification (NCBI taxonomy): domain Eukaryota; kingdom Fungi; phylum Ascomycota; class Dipodascomycetes; order Dipodascales; family Trichomonascaceae; genus Wickerhamiella; species Wickerhamiella qilinensis. The sequence goes on from JAKTUW010000030.1 coordinate 34,390, forward strand.
GGCGGTAGAGGAGCAGGGATATTGATAGACTCGGATGCCGTCTCAAAGCGCTTATAGATATCCAGTTTGAGCTGTGTTGCGGCTGAATCGTCAATACGCACAAGCGAGTCCGCTAGCTGCTGGAGAGCCACGTGCACGTTACTGTTGAGCACAAGCCCCTCGTAAAGCTCGAGCAGCATTTGCACAACGCCCGAAACGGCAGACGCAACGTCTGCACCGGTGGCCCGATCTACATAAGCTCTCATTGTGTGAAGAACCAGCAGGAGATCGGTTGCAAACGGCAGGGCGGCGAGCAGCGCCTCGCGAGCTGCCCGAGGCGAGCTGCCAGGGGCGAATAATAAATAGTGCGCTAGGGCAGATGGAGAACCGCCGGTAACGGCCCCCGATTCATCGAATTTCAGATCAGGGTGGTTGGAGTCGCTGGCAAGGCGCAGGTCGGCTACGACCGCGGCCAGGTCGGGGACGCTGCCGCCGGCGCTTGGGTCGGCAACGAAGCCCGGGGCCGGCTGGTGGGCCAATTGAGGCGAATAGGGATGTGTCGGGCCGAGAGGTGGGGTGGACGCTGGCAGCTGGCGGGAATGGAGGCTGGCCGCAGGCAAAGACGCATCAAAGGCCCTGACGTGGTAGTTTTGCAGCGACGACAGCGAGAGGACGCCGTCACGCAGGGACGCGCGGACGAGGCGCCAGTTGTAGCCCGCGTCTCGCGCGGAAAACAAGCCATTTGGTGGGGTGTGCTTGTTGAGCCAGCCTTCTTTGGAGCCGGCACCGTCAGGCATCTCGCACACCTAGGGAGGAGCAACGGAGGGGGTGTCGGGACCGATGGATGGCAGCGTCGGAGAGCTCTCCGCCCGGTGTGTGGGGAGATGGTACAGGAAAATAGCCGGCGACCTGGGCCCACGAAGAAAATCGGGCGTAGGGGCGCGTGCTGGTACCGTGGAATGTGCGGGACAAGGGTGGGATAGTGTGACAAGAGGGGTGCGGGTAATGGCCTTCCTTGGCTTTGGGACATGAGCACCTCTTCCGGCCAGTGCTTGCCTAAGGTGATGCGATGTGGTGGGCTTTCCCCAATCCTTTGGGGTTGCCTGCGGCAGTCCCGCCGCGCGATGCTGGCGGGGAGCTGACGCTCAGTGCCGCGGCATCTCCTGCTGCCCTTGCCTGCCCTTGCCTGCCCTTGCCTGCCCGGCCTGTTTCTCGCCTGCCGCCGCGTAAGCCACACGCACCCTGGAACGCACCAGCAGCGTACATGAAAAAGTGGCATGGGGGGTGCCAGGCATGGGCATGGCTTTCTTGTGAATCCGGCGCCGCGGACCGGGGCACGGGGCGGTTCGAAAAATCTCTGTTCCAATAAACAGCATCCATTCAGCTCTGCGGCCGCTCGGCAATGTGCCTTCTCCTCCAGCTCCTGGCCAGGTTCGACGGAGGCTGTGGCTGCTACTTCCTCTTGCACCCTCGTGCAGCCGTGCTGCGCCAGCGACCCCTCTCCTGCGTAGCGTGCCTGCCCACGGCAGTGTTCCCTCTGCCCACCAGCCCGGTCTGGGCGCACGATGGGAACCTAACCTCGCTTGTGAAACTCTCGGGCTACGCGCGGCCTAGCTGTCACCCAGCCATCGCGCCTCGCCAGACGTGGTATCCGTGCCTGGCCTGCAGGCAGGCTGCAGGTCGGCAAGTAACCAGAGAAACAGCATACGGCAGGTAACCAAGGAAACGGTAGATCAGGCACGGGCACCTGGCCCAGGCATGGATATGCGCAGCCCAATTGTGCGCAACATTTACTGGCTACCGGCCGGTGTATAAGTCCTTATTCTCCCCAGTTCTCTCTACTTGAGCAGCTGATAAAGTAGGTGGCTTTATGTCCTCCGGTGCCAAGGCACCTTGGCTTGGTGGGCTCAGCATTGCCTCCCTGCTTAGCGGCCTGTGCCCCAGACTCAAAGACAGCATATATCATTAAAGCCCGCAAATAACACTGTAAGACTAGTCTTTTGCAGCCGTGCCGACTCACCCTCGCCTACACTACATGGCATTCCTTGGGGAGCGTTCAGGCTGTGCCTTCAACGCATCTTGGGTCTGGACAAGGGCCAGGCATGCTGCTGCCAGGTGGGATCAGACAAGCACCTGAAACCGCAGCGGGCGCCAGCACCCGAACGCCAATAGCAACAGCAGGTTTTAGCGCCAGAAGCTCTCCCCGCCCGGCCGACGCCAAGTCTCGGTTTGCGGTCAACGCGTCATGCTCACCCATGCGTTTGAAGGCTATCGCCGAGCCCTCGTCTTATCGGTTGGCCCCTCTCCACAACCCCGGTAGCCTGCCCCGCGCCCACCCCACGCCCCCCGTTCTGCTGCGCAGCTGACGCACGATGGTGAAACTGCCTGTATCGGCGGTCCTCGGGTGCACTGGGCCGCGGACAAATGGTGTTTCAGCATGGAACACTTGGCAAGCTCAATCTATCCGGCTGCGGGACAGCGGCAAGGGGAGTGCTAAAGACATATGTAAGGAGCAAAAGAGTTATTAGATGGAAGTGAAAATAATGCTAGCCTTTCGGGAGACTTTAGGGAGATTCATTATGCGACAGCTCCGCTCGCCTGCAAAAACGCCTTACGGTCACTGGCGCGGCTGCCAGCAGTCTGCGCCCTGAAGGTACGGGCGTACGTAGCGAGCAGGTGAGTACGCTATCGGCTAGCCAGGTCGGCAGCAAAATAAATGAGAGGCTGTTGCCCGGCGCTCACGCTGCCAGCAGCTAGAGCGGCGTGTATAGGATCTGGGTCACAAACTTGGCCCGGTAGCGGCTGACCGACGCCACGGCCAGGACGTTGTGGCGGATGGAGGTCGTAGCCAGGTGGTTCAGCACGACGTGCGTGGGCACGGGCAGCACGGAGTTGTTGTCCTTTTCGTTCCAGTTGGCGTTGAGAATCACGCCGTCGAGGTGCGGCGGCAGCTGGGGCGGTGTGGTGAAGTCCGACGATGACAGACGGTCCAAGGCCTCGGGATCAACAAAGATGGCAGGGATATCCTTGGTGAACACCTTCTTGGGCTCGGCCAGGACGTCGGTCTCATCGAACTGCGTGTACTCGCTCTGTCCAGGGTCAACCACCTCCATGTAGTTGACCAGATTGCCCATAGAGTCAGTGGCCGTGTGCATGGTGTCAGAGCAGCGCAGCTCCCCGTCCACGACGAAGCGCAGGCGATGCATGCCCGGTGCGAGCTTGAGCACGACGCCGAAGTTCTTGTCGTCGAACTTGTGCAGCGGTATCATCTGGCGCCAGCCCGTGAACGTGCCCGTCACGTAGACCTGGCTGCCGCCGTGCTTCCACTCGATAACAGTCTCGACTAGGTTGTCCGTGGGCTGCGACAGCGGCTGGCGGCCGAGGTCGACCTGCTCGCCCGACGAGACGCGCGAGAGCGCGCCGTCGTGTTCGTTCTCATCGTCCTCCTGCACGGCGTGCGCCGAGTCCGGCATCGGCTCGTCATCATCGTCAAGCATGAGCGTCGACGCGCGCCGATTACTGGGTCGCGACGAGACAGAATTGCCGCTCGACGCACTCACCGCAGACAGGCTGCGCAGCGAGGTCATCGCTGCGCCGCTGCCGCTCCTGCTTCCGTTGGCGGCGGCGCTGCTCCCGGTGCCCGCCTGAGCGGCGCCGTCGGCCGCCACCGCCGCCGCCGGCGGCGTGGACGGCGCCGACACCGCCTCGACATGGGTCACTTCGGGGGAGGCCGAGGGCGAAAGCGGCGTGGTCGGAGAGATGGACCCGTCGCGTGGGGAACGCGGCACCTCAGAGTCTGCCATGTGTACGTGTGCAATATACGTGTATGTGTTTCTGTTTGTAGGTGAGTCTGCCGGCACGCGCTGGGGAATCTGCTGCGACAAAGATACAAAAAGAGACAAAGGAAGTGTGTGTTCGTTGGCGTCAGCTCACTAGTAATAAACCTCCCACCCGCAGGGATGATGGGCCTCACCGCAGCGTAGCTTAGCTGAGCTTGACATGTGAGGGGAGCGCGCGGGACACACGGACCGCTGGGCTGACTCACACCCACTTAATTTCACTTGACTGGGACCTCCGCATTTCGCCAGCGTCATAACGCCATACCCAAGGACTCTTTTTTCCGGAGAGCGCAGCATCCAAAAGCCAAGCGTCATGTCCGAGGCGAGACTCAAGCTCATCAAGCGGAACCTGCAGGAGGTGCTCAACGGGCAGATCATCGATGAAATCGTCGCGCGCGGCGACTCGCCCCGCATCTACTGGGGCACGGCGCCCACGGGCAAGCCGCACGCCGGCTACCTGGTGCCCATGTCGAAACTGGCCGACTACCTGGCTGCAGGATGCACGGTGGTGGTACTGCTGGCCGACCTGCACGCCTTTCTTGACAACATGAAGGCGCCCGTCGAGGTGCTCGAGTTCCGCGTGCGGCACTACGAGAAAACCGTCAAGGCCATGCTGCGGGCCATAGGCGTGCCCATCGACAAGCTTGAGTTCATCATCGGCCGCAGCTACCAGCTGACCCCGGAATACACTATGGACCTGTTCAAGATCAGCAACGTCACGTCGCAGAACGACTCCAAGCGCGCCGGCGCCGAGGTCGTCAAGCAGACCGAGAACCCGGCCTTGTCTGGCCTCATCTACCCGCTCATGCAGGCCCTCGACGAGGAATACCTCAAGGTCGACGTTCAGTTTGGCGGTATTGACCAGCGCAAGATCTTCGTCCTTGCCGAGGAGCAGCTGCCCAAGCTCGGCTACAAGAAACGAGCCCATCTCATGAATCCCATGGTGCCCGGGCTGACCGCGGGCGGCAAGATGTCGGCCTCCGACCCGAACTCCAAGATCGATCTAACCGACGACCCGACCACGGTCAAGAAGAAGATCGCCAAAGCCGTCGCCGCCCCGGGCGTGGTCGAGGGCAACGGCCTGCTCGGCTTCATCGAGTACGTCGTGCTCCCTATCACCGACATCCGCGATGGAAGGGCCGAGTTCTACGTCAACCGCGACGAAAAGTGGGGCGGGCCCGTCACTTACCACGATATCGAGACGCTCCGCAGCGACTACGCCTCAGAAAAGCTGAGCCCCGCCGACCTCAAGATCGGCCTGGTCGACGCCGTCAACTCGATTCTCAAGCCCATTCGCGACGACCTGCTCAACGACCCGGAGTTCGCCGAGGTCGAGGCTAAGGCGTACCCGCCCCCAGAGACCAAAGAGAAAAAGGTCAAAAAGAAGAAGGACAAGGGCTCGCGCTACCCCGGAGGCGCACCTGGGGCTGCGCCCGAGGGCACTCCAGGCGACCGACCTGCAGAAGATGCTGACGACACTGCGGAGAAGGGCGCCGCCGCAGAGAGCCTCGGGTCAGAAACAAGCAAGCTCAGCCTCGCCGGCGACAGGCAATAACGAGGCAGTTGCGCTGCACTCGGCTCCCGCACTGCAAATACCGTGGAGTTAGTCTACGATGCAGTTAGTATAGACATATGTGTATATACCTTAAATAATAATAAAAAATAATAAACAAGTCACGAGCGCCATATTTAGGCACTTCCGTGAAGAGAGGAACAACAAAACTAGCCAGCCTAAAAAAAAAGGCCCTCAAAGCATCTCCCATCCTCCATAGTCGACTATCTGGTCCAGCTTGCGAACAGTAAAGCTGGCCAGCCCATGCTCTAGCCAAATATTGCGCATTAGAGCATCATAGCGAATCGGCTGGAGGTAGTGCGGTCTGCTCCGCCGCATACTCTCGTCCGGCTCACCATGAAGGTCCAGGTAGGGCGCCTTAGTGAACGTACCTCGTGAGTCGTTGGTGAGCAAAAGGAGCGAGTTCCGCTTGGGTGCAATGTAGATCCCGTATTCCGTGGCGCAACGCTCGATGTGTAGTGTGCACGGGCCGCGGCCGTTGTAACGAAGTACCACATGCTGCAGCGGAAGCATCTCGCCGCAAAATAAGCAGATCGCGGGGTCCCCAGGCACGCGGTCTCTTGAACTGCGCGTGTGAAAGAACTCATCAAGACGCGCAGGAAGATTGATAAGTCGGTACACACCAGGATACTCAAGGGGTTTGAAGTTAGCAAGCGCTAGGCGGCGTGATATCACCCCTGCCATACTATTGCTGTCTGCAATTTCCCTAACCATGTCACCAATACTCGGAAGCCCAAGGTACATACTGAGCCGCTCATGCTCCGGCAATGCCATCATGCAGGCAAAACTGTCTGGATCGTAGTTGCCACACATGGCAAATGTCAGAATAGCAACCTTGCGCAGGAATGTAGTCAAGTGGCGCGCCAACATGCTGTACACAAGCTGAGGATTTTGTGTAGGAACGAATACTGCCAGATGGTCCAGAATATCTTGTTCCGGTTTGCCATGTATAGGAATCCAATTAAAGTCTTTCCGAAGCTGTTTGATATTAATCAAAAACTGGACAATGCTTTGCGTGTACGCTACTCTTAGTGCCGTGAATGGGCTCACGCCAAGACCGGGTACCGCATAAAACAAGCTTTCGATAAGCTGTTCCAGAGGATCAACAATAGAACTGCTACCAAAGCTGTTCTTCAACCAATAATTGCAGCTCCTGGGTCCCGCTAAGCATCCGTGCGCAACAAATCCAATAACCGTCCGCGCATATTGAGTCGCAACCCGCAGAACTTTGACTTGCTTATTGCTCAACTGATCAACAACAATTCCTCCAAATTGGTTTTCATGCTTCACGCCACGTAAAGCGATTTCAGTGGTCGATATGGTACTGGCATATGAGTTCAACACCTTGCGCAACCCAAGCAGGTCCTCCTTCCATTTTGTTGGATACGGATCGCCGAAAGTTCCATTGATACGCAACATTTGGGCAAGAAGAGCCTTAGCAGCATTTGAGTCGCGCGAATCGCTGAACGTGGTTTTTGGCAGGAAGCCCTGAAATTTAGGCAGCAGCTCGGAAAGTCCCGCTTGAACTAGGGCTTCGAGTGAGATTTCTGCGTTCTCATTATCGGCCGTTGATAGCAATTTCAATAACTCATCCTGAGGCGACGCGGGAACAGAGTAAAGCTCCTCCGCACTGAGCGTATTTCTCTTCCACATAATAGGCATAAAACCATTGTTTAATCCTCGACAGAGAGGGCATAAATATTCTCCTTTCTCTGCGTGCTCTGGCGTGACTCTGGTTTGATGCGACCGAGATAGCTGATGCTTGATAAACTCCTCGTAGCAAGAATAGTGAATACCATGGCCACAGCTGGATATGATCGGTGTCACATGCGAGTGGGTGCGAGGGTATGCACGTCTATCGCCCGAGTCTCTCTTATGCTTCCAAAAGTCATTCCAGTCCTTTCCTCCCAGCGTAGATCCAGGATCGTGTGGAATCTCGTTGTCCAATGAGGGCAGCGTCTGTCCGTATCCTTCTGCAATCCACTCATCGCCGATTGCAGAATCCACATGACGCTCAATGCGCGCAAGGCTGCTGTAAGTCATCAGCCCGAAGATCGAATCTTCATCATCAGGCATATGGCAAAGTACACATTGACTCTTCGGGAAAGACCAACCTCCTTCCTGTTCATCGTCTTGGCGCTCGTCTTGCATCGCATCCTCATCTTCACCATGACTAGCTTCTTTAGCCTTGAGCATGGTTTTGGCAAATTCCTCTTGCTGTTTCTTGAATTCCTCCAAGATCTTGGCCTGGACCTGCTTGCCACGCCGCTTCTTCCTATCAGATTCCCTCTCAACATCGCTGTCTACAACATCCTCTACCTTGGGGACTGCAGCAATCAAGCCTGGCTCCCGCTCATGGAGGAGAGAAATGAGCTTTTTCGACCTCGCATGCAGTGAGCCCAGTTCACGGTCGGCAATGATCAAGTGTAGCATGTCAGCAAGCGAAAGTTCATACTCAGTATCCTTTGTCACGACCCATGCAGCAAGACTCGGATAGACATCAGGATCCGTGGACGATAGTGCACGATTCCTGGAAATGTCATCTTGTGCTGCTCGAAGAAGCAGATAAAGAGCTTTGCCAAGGACTGTTTCCACATGGGCTTGATTCTTTGCACGATGGTCCTGAAGCATGCTCTTGAAAACGCTGAAAATAAAGCGCGCAAACGAAACAGTCCTCGTAAAGGCTCCAAGATCGGACCAAGCACCAATATTTGGAGTAAGTGGAGGTAAATGTACTACGTCCTCTGCGCGAGTATGCGTCCTTTTAGCAATAAAGGCTGCGATCATTGTTTCAGCCTCTTCAATACGGGCGGAGGAAAAGTGAGTATAGTGACTGTCAAAGAGCTCTTTGAGTTCATCCTTCAAAGAGTAAATGCCCACGTCGCGAATTCCCTTGGGGGGCGTGAACGTGGTACACTCATGAAGTACCGTCTCAAAGAAATCATCAGCTGTCATCGAATCAGGAATATGTTGCCCAAGCTCACTAACAGACATGTCCCGGAAACTGAGTGCTTGAATAATCTCACGCTTATACAATGCCGCCTTAAGTTCACGTTCACGTAATGTCCGTAGATAGGTACGCTCGACCAATAAGTAGGTAAGCGTGTGCAAAAACTCTTCCAGCATATAAAATCTCTGACTCTCATCAAATAACGGGTTTGTCTGCCAATCTCCCATGCTCCAACGATGTAAAAGTTGAAGCATGGCTGTGTTCGCGTCTAGCGCTACGAGGGCAGTCTGGGCCAGATAAATATCTCTTGTGAATGCATGCTCTCGCAAAGTACTCTCACGGTAATGATGTAGCTGACTTCTCACTGAATAGCCGTTTCTAACCCAGAGACCGATATGGATCTGAGACAAAGCAGCCATCGTTTGAAGCGGACTATCGAAAAGCATAGTATCAACGAACTGGCGGTCGTAAGAGTCCAAAACCTCCCAATAATCAGCCTTATCGCTAAACACCAGTTTCCTGAGAGTCTCAATATCAGGAATGTGCGTGTTCTGCAACAGGTTTGCCAAGAAAATATGTACGGGATGATGCAAGCTTAGCAAACCGTCGGCCACAGAATATCCATTCAGGATCCGATCTAGCTGATGGCCGCCAAATTCAGTGGATACCTTGACCGGGCGAACACCAGCCTCTGTCAAACGCGCATGATACTCCATCGACCATTTGAGTAAAAATTTGGCCACCTCCGCGATGCCATCCCTGATCTGCTCGAACTTGCACTCCTGCAGTCCTGAGGCCACAGCTTCTGATAATAACAAAATCACGGGCAAGGTTGTAAATAAATAGATCCAGGTGTCACTTTCAAATTCAATATGCTTGATAACTTGCCTCTTCATGGGTGCGATACCCTGAAACAGCGAAAGAAAATCAGCGACCATAAGCACCCGCCGCGGTTCGCCAACTACCGCCAGCTTGTCGATATTACGACTAAGCAGGAACACGGAGTCATGGAAGAGTTGTCCAAATCGACGGTTCTTTAAAATCGGAGCATTCAGTGCTGCCCCTGTGAGAACATCCATAGGACTTCCCACATGCTGCGTGCTAAAGATAGTGTATAGTCCAGCCATGAACCGAGTAAAAAATGGGCCAGAGACAAGCTCGGTAGCCACACTAGGTGTGGTAAACATCTGGGTGCTTAAAGATCCAAGCACAGACACTTCAGGTTCTCTATCGGCCATGACATAAACTTCGCCGAGCTGAGGATAGACTTCTGAGTATATCTTCCCTAAATCCATCTTGTAATCAAAATTGGAGATAAGGGTAGCGATGTAGAGATCGCTGAGTGTCAGACGAAGGGTTTTCCATAGTCTCACATCAAAGAATATCAACATCTTTGCCCTTGGAGTGCCGTTTCGCCGCTCCTTCTCCATTAGCTCACGGTAGCTCTGGTCGGCTTGAAGGGCTTCTTCCGCCCATATAGGCGACTGATATGCAACGGTCTCCGTTCCGGAGTTATGCAAAGGAACGTTGTTCGGGAAAATTTGGCTGTGGACACGATGCTCATAGGAGTCCTTATATAAAAACCGCAAGGTCCTGTTATCTTGATGGCCCTGGACAATATCCGTGAATGTTAGCCGGCGCAAATTGACGTCTACCTCTGTCTCATACCCTTCCTGGGCCAGCGAGGGTAATAGATGACCTGGAACAGGTGTTTCAGGAGGCAGTGTCGGCGGGATCTGAGCGCCCAGAAGGGTAGTCTGATTCCAGGCCGGATGCAGAAAATTAGGCTGGGCTGAAGGCAGAGGCTCCGGCGCCCGGTACTGATTTAGATGCTTATTTCCGATTCGCCAAGGTCGTAGCAAAGCTTCACCAATTACGAGTGACAATAATTGAGCAGTAGTTTCCCCCCGAACTCGGGCACCCGACAGTGCGTGCAACCAGTGGATGATCTCATCGCACATTTCTTCCCGCATATACTCGCGGCTGGATCGAACAGTCGACGTTAAAAGCTTGAGCGCGCTTTTCTGTTTGAGCATCTCAGCAATGTCCTTAGACACAGACACAGCAGCACGGCCGTATCCGTCGATTTGCTGGGCGATCATAAAACCAAACTTTCCGGTCCTCTCCGTAGCCAGCTGAATGGCGATCGTGGCATCGTGAAACGTATGCTTATCATCGTTCCAAACCAAAACTGTGAATTTTCCATCCCCTGGAATGTCAGTCGCACCGTACACTTGCGGATCCAGCTCCGACTCGGCGAAATTCTGAAGAACCTGGTTCGGTTTCTCGAAAAACTGGAGACCACAGTGGGCTGCACTGAACACGTCGAGACAGTAGTCGAGCAATACGTCGAATGTGGCGCTTAGCGCAGCGTGGAAGTCGTCGGGGAGGTCTTCAAGGCTCACCGGTCGGCCCTTGCCTTTGCCCTTGCTAGTGTGGATATTCCCATGGCTGTGCTCGTTGCCGTGCTCGTCACTGTGCTCGTGGTTTTGCTCATGGTTGTGCTTCTCGGTGGCCAAACAATTTAGCTCACGCTTCCATGCTTCGTAGTCGCCGCAGTCACATATACCACCGTCATCGCGGTGCGCTATCCGCACCATGACGTCGTGGCCCTCGTGGTCGGCCGGGTTGAAGCAGTATTTACACAGCACACAGGTGTCGTCCAGGCCACAGGTGAGACAACGGTACGTGGGCTCGCCCTGGCGGAGCTTGCGAATGCACGGACGGTCGCCATGATAGTGGATTTCGTTGTCGTCCTCGGTTTTTCCCAGCCAGTTTTCGGGGGCGATGTCCTTGGAGTCCCGAGCTGTCTCGGGATCGCTGAACAGAAGGTCGAGATACTTCCCGCCGAGTGTGATTTCCGAAAACAGCCGCTGCCTCAACTCCTCCCGCATATCTTTGATTCTGTGATGCTGGTAGCCGAATTGCAGAGGCAACTCGAGCAGGAAGCGCCTCAGATCCGCCATGGCCTCGGTGGTTTGGGGAGAATAAGAGATCACCAAAGCGGGAGGCGAGACATGCCTCTGTGGGTCAGGGTCGCCTCCTCCCCCTCCAAGAGAAGCGAAGAGGCGCTCCTACGAAATAACCAGGTAATGGCGGCTCAACTTAAGTTCCAAAGATATGCTTGGAGTGCTGAGAATACAATTAAAATGGCAAAATAAAGTAATACCATGCTTCACCTCTAATATGTTGCGATATGGGCGCCACTCTTGCTTGGCTCATCTTGCTTATCTCGCCTGCCCGGCCAGCCCTGCAAGCCCTGGAGTTGCAAGCTGGCCGGACACTAAGCAGCCGGAGCCATGCCCGAGCAGGGCCAGGCAACTGAACTAACGGACAAATGAATTATTATTTGACTTGACCTAATCTATTTAGTCTTTTTGGGGGAGATAAGGCAAGCGCTCGAAAGCAAGTATGCGGCTAGATACGAGACGGGTTTATTCGTCGTCCTCGTCCTCATCGTCGCCAGCCTTGATGTAGCGGCCGCGGATGTCCTTCCACTGCTTGCCCTTATTGACGCTGTCCCAGTACTTGTTGACGGCGGTATTAAAGCCACTGCGTTAGTGATCTGCTCCCTCAACTCGGGTCTTTCTGAATGCCCGCTCCGAAGGTTTGGCAGTGTCCGGAGAGGCCGAGTAGTAACTTACATATCGTAGACAAAGGCCGTGGCAAAAACGGCACCAACAAAAATAGAGTTCCGCCGGAAGACGGTGTTGTAGAGCTGTGTCGCGAACGTCTGCTGTTAGTTCCGTTCTGGAAACGGGGCCGCAAGCGCGGCTTTACTACCTACCATTTGGTGATGGTGAACAGAGTTACGAGTCTCGCGATTGGGTAGATCTGTCATCTGGATCACGTGTCCGGCAGCCTCGGAGAATCTCGCGACGGCCCGCCAGCCAGCGGAAGTGAGACCGCAAGCGAGGAAGCCGTCCAGCCGGCTTGCTGGCGTTTTAGCCCACGTATTCTGAATACCTGAAATCATTGCCACCATCCTCAATGTGTGAAGCGCATTTTGGTTATTTAACTAGTCTAACTACTTGGCCCATTTGGCACTACGTACTTAACTACAGCCACGGTACCTGGCCCCCACGTCGTCAGCAGCACGGGCTATATTACGACTAACGCAGGAGAATCATGAACATAGCTAAAGCTAATGCCCCGATTCCAGTCATGGCTTTGATTCTGTTGTTCTCGAAGGCAAAGCCGCTGAGATCGATTCGGTCCTCGCTTGCCGACTGCTGGGATACATCCGACGACGTTCGTTTCTTCAGGTGGATCCTTCGCGATGGGAGCTTGGGTACCGCGTAGTCTGTTGTAATAGTCCCATTGATTGCAGAGATTGACTCCCAGGTGCCTGATTTATTCAAGTAGCTATATGCCACACCACTCGAATAGTCCTGCACGAGGAGATCGCGCACAGTAAAGACAAACGGACCTTCGTCATAGTTCACAGGGCCCCTCGACCATTCTATGGTGCCCACATTGTTCACGCTTGAATCTCCAGCTCTCCATGCCCCAAAGCGCAAAAACATTGGTGTTTGGGGATAGACGCCCGACCCGTCGTTGGGCAAGTACCGGAGCAGTTTACCGTCAGAATACCATGAAGTGCCATTTACGTTCCAATCGATAGTGTAGTTATGAAACCCTTCTTGGGCTGCTAGTACTGGGTGTAGTTCTTCTCTGTCGGCACCTGATATATTGCCCTTGGAATGATAATTGGATTGGACACGCAAGGAGTCGCCTCCGAGTATCTCCAGGTCAATCTCATCTCCATTATCACTCTGCAGTGCGACAGTCGATACAATCCCTTGCCCGTCGGCGCCTTTCATATGCATTTCAACACGACCAAACATGATATACATAGGCATAACAACATGAGGTGTCTGACCTTGAGCTTCAATGACAAAGTGAGCACCCTGGTCATCGTATATAATCTGCGTAGGGGAGTAACTTTGCAGAAAGTATGGCGAGGGTCCCTTAAGGAAATTTACATGCATCGCTGTGCCTAACGCTCGGTTCGGTGGGCAGGTGGACTTGCCAGGGTTGCACTCGGATTTGAACATTGCCGCCAAAGAGCCAGCCATCACAGTGCTGAGCTGCGCACATAGATAGTGTAATTTCATCGCGAACTTTTTGTTTCCTTGATAGAATATTAGGTGTAGAAGGTAGGGTACCCTCAGTGCACCCTCCTGCAGCTTGATAGCAGTCCGCAGTAAACATGCGCCGTCCGCCCTCAAGAGCTAAACAAGCATAAAGACTGCATCTGCCTATGAGAGCAACTTATGTGATTGCTTTAATGACGGAACTAGCCGAAATTATTCGAGATTTCGATAATGGCCATTCCCACAAGCACCGCGGAATGACCGGCCAAGGGCTCCTCATTTCTCTGGGAATATCTTTAGCCCTGTTCGTGGTGTATCTCACAGCCTTTTGCATTCTGCGCCCGAGGCTTCCCGCAATCTATGCACCAAGAACATACCTGGGTTCGCCTGAATTACGCGTACCCAAACTCCCTGCTAGCCTTTTGGGTTGGATTCCGCTTGTTGCCCACGTTCGCCTGTCGTCTATCCTTGCACTGTCCGGTCTCGATGCCTACTTTTTCATGAGGTATCTAGTGTTTCTCACACTTTTAACAGTCTTCTTCGCACTACCACTCATTGCTATATTGTTGCCAATTCACGCTACGGGGTCAGGACACTCGGGCTCAGTGCTGGAAATGCTCTCGGTATCCAACATATCGTCTCACAACACAGACAGGTATTCTGCCCATCTTATTTTGTGTGGTGTCATGCTGATATCAAGCTACATATTCTTTAGATCTGAACTCCACCGCTACCACGAAATAAGGGCCAGACACATGGTTGAATTTAATGACCCAGAGCAATCTAGGACGCTTTTGATCAAGGGTCTATATCCTGAATATCGGTCTGATGATGGTCTGCGAAGATATTTCGGGACGATGACAGAAAACATTACACACATATGGTTCAATAGAGACTACCGCGACCTCCAAGCTCTTATCAATCAACGGCAGGTGACTTTGAGGACTTTAGAGACTCTAATAACTGAGCTCATTGTTCTATGTCAGGGAGAGGTTCACTATCCAAATCGTTCTGGCCCCGTTGGAACCCTCTGGAGAAAATACATTGACGATGATCAGCAGCCTAAAGCGTGGATGACGCGCCAATCGATTGTGTCGTTGAAAAATACGCTTGGCCGCCTGAACTCTCAGATCTATCTGCTTCAGAAACAACGGAGCCTTTTCCCTGCGTCAAACTCTTGCTTTGTCGAGTTTGACAGTCGAGTTTCTTGCTTCATGGCCTATAGATCAATCGGCCACGGCCCCCATCATCGCATTTCACCAGGAGCCTATATGACGGACAAAGTATACGCGCCTGACATAGTTTGGGAGAATTTGAGAATGGCTACATGGTTGGAATTCACAATGCATGTAATTGCTGTGCTGCTGGACGTTACCATCATCTTCGGCTGGGCAATCCCTATGGCGGTCGTTAGCATGATCACGCAAGTTGAGTACCTAGTACATCTCGTGCCCCAACTCGAATTTCTCACAGCGCTTCCGGGAGCCCCTAAATTGGTGAACGGTGTCTTGTCCCCACTAGTTCTTAGTTGGCTAACAAGTCAGGTACCACGCATTTTCAGAATGTTAGCCAGAGCTAAAGGCTATCCCACGCAAACTCTTGTTGAAATGGATGTCCAGAAGTATCTATTTGTGTTCCTATTTGTTCAATTATTTCTAATTGTCACGCTAGCAACTGGGTTGCCTCACCTTGTTGTCAGAATAGTCCTCAATACGAGCGAAGGGGCTATCTCCTTAGCTAGCAGTCTACCAAAAGCAACCAATTTCTTCATGTCCTATCTGATAGCAAGTGCCCTCACTACATCTGGAAACACTCTGCTCCAAGTGGGGGAGCTTGGTGCAAATATCTGGAGCAGATGGCGGACAACCACTCCTCGGGAAACAATTGAGAGTTACACCAAGCCACCTGGATTACCCTGGGGCACTCTTTTCCCCATGGTTACCAACGTGGGTGCCATTGCCATCACGTACAGTCTTGTTAGTCCCATCATCCTCCCTGCGGCCACCGCGGGACTGATCATCATGTTCTTTGCATTCAAGTATCGAATTATCTACGGCTATATTCCACGAAGTAACGCTGATGGAGACTACTATCCCAGAGCAATATTTCAGCTGTTTTCCGGTTTGTATTGCGGGCAACTATCGCTGCTTGGCACCATGCTCCTGGCACAAATGCCCGTCCATTCCATCCTGTGCGTTGTAATAATTCTTACCACGGTGACCGCCCAACATCATCTCAACCGTGAGTTTGTTGACATGAATTCGCGGATTCCGCTGGAAAAGGACTATTTTGAGGGGACCAACTGCCAAGGCTCAACGTTTACAAACTTGGGTTCGAATAGCGTGCGGGCATCCAGGGCTTCAATTGCTTCAGGGTCGCTTCGCCGGGTTTTCGAATCTGTGACCCAAGACCATCCCAGCGCACCGGAAACAGGAAAGCAAGATGCTTTACAAATGGCGGATGAAGTGGGCGGAGCTCCAGCTGCTCAATTTGAGCATCCCAGTCTGCTAAGTGTTCGCCCCTGGATATGGATTCCTACTGATGACAATGGCGTAGCGGCTGACCAGGTCGAAGACATGAGGATCCATTTTGATGATCTACTGGCTACGAGGGCCGGAGCCGAATTAACCGAAGGCGGTGCCTTGAAGATCACACGCGTGCCTCCCGACATGCAGAGCAAAGCAAGATAGTCCCTCCTCCTAATTTATTCAGATGGGTGCGCCGCTTAGATTGTATGGTTTTTATAACATCAGCATCTAATTATTTGGTATACTCCAGCCGGTACGTACCATCCCAGCCGGCACTTCATATGCCTGTCGGCCAACCTGACTACCTAATCTACGTTGCTTCCGGCCCGAACACATGATGTCGACGGGAGGTATGCATGCATGAGACGTAGCAGGGAGCAGGGGTGCTAAAGGCTGCCTTACCACCTCCCAGACCTCCACAAAATGCCCCCTAAACGGAGTAGAAAAAATACTAGGCCACAAGCGGCAGATTCGGAGTCTGTCACGACGAGTGGCACACAAAATCCGGGGCCGGTGCCGTCAAAACGCAAAACGCGCACTGTGAGCGAGAGCGGCCGACCCAGCAAGCGCAATCGGACGTCCAAGATTCTCAGGTCCCTCATCACCCTGGACTCGTATGACCAGGACATCGCCGACAACGTCCAGGGTGAGGACATCTGGAACGAGAACACGAACCAGGAGCCGGTCGTCGACTCGAACGTAGCAGAGCAATTGGCCCAGGAAAGGGCCGAGGAGGAAGCGAAGTTCGCGGCCGCGGAGGCCGAGCGCGATGCGGCGCTGCCCGAGGAGTACCGGCGGTTCCGCCCGCGCGGATATGGATTCAATATCCCGCCCAAAGGACGTCCAGTGCGGATATACGCGGACGGTGTCTTCGACCTGTTTCACCTTGGGCACATGAAGCAACTGGAGCAGGCCAAAAAGAGCCTGCCCAACGTTACCATGGTTGTCGGAGTCCCCAGCGATGAATTGACACATAGGTACAAGGGTCTCACCGTCCTGAGCGACGAGCAACGAGTAGAGACTCTGAAACACTGCCGGTGGGTCGACGAGGTCGTGCCCAACGCTCCCTGGGCCGTGGATCAAGCATTTATTGATGAGCACAAAATTGACTATGTGGCCCACGATGATATCCCCTACCAGAGCGCAGGCGCCGACGATGTGTACAAATTTGCCAAGGAGCGCGGTATATTTTTGACCACCCAGCGAACCGAGGGCATCTCTACATCGGACATCATCACCAAGATCATCCGCGACTACGACTTGTACTTGATGCGCAACTTTGAGCGAGGCGTTTCGCGGAAGGAACTAAACGTGTCTTGGCTGAAAAAGAATGAGCTGGACTTCAAGCGCCATGTGAACCAGTTCCGCGAGTCGTTTGTGCACAATGTCGAGAATGCCGGTCGCGATATATACGCGGACGTGCTGGCGCTCATGGCGAGCAGGCGGCGCTCTCCGCTTCCTGATGGAGCCTCGCAGACTGAGGACGAAGATGAGAGTAGCCATTTTGAGTCGAGCTTCCAGGGCGGGAACGGTAACCGAACGCCGACGCGGTTTTTCAGCACATTCCATGACTGGGTGAGCCGCTATCGCCGCGGCTCAGTGTCCCCCTCTGCACCCAGCGAGGACGAGGTTCAGAACGATCTGTTGGACCCGGCATCGGACTTGGACCCCGCCAGCGACTCGAGCGAACAGACTTCCGTGAAGAGCGCCGGGCCCCGGGCCAAAAAGGGCCCGGCTATTGCTAAAAAGCCCATGACAGCGAACCGCGCCAAATTAGAGGAAACGCCCGCTGCAGTTGCCGACCCAAAACCCACGGCACCCAAGCGGACCCGCAGAGCTGCGGCAAAGCAGAACTGAATGCCCCCACGAAACGTAAATGCAAGACGTAAAAGCGAAACGTAAAAGCAAGTGATCTTATGTGTTTAATAAATTATATCAACATGGAAGACACCAATCCATAGGATGGGAGAAACAGCCGCAAGCGGACCCGCGAGCCGGCTCAGCGGTACAGCGAGGGAATAAAGGCGTCGGTCAGCTCGACGTCGGGCCCGTACTCCTGGGCCCAACCGCTGAAGCCGCCGGTGAGCACGTAAACGTTGTCCTGCTCTGGCGTCGCCCGGGCGAACGTGGCGGCGCAGGTGGGTCCGCGCTGCTGCGACATGTGACAGTAGAAAACCACTTTGTCGGCGCCCTTAGCGAGCCGCTGCAGCTCCGGGAGCTGCTCGTGGAAGCGGTGCGACGGGAAGTTCACTGCGCCCTTTACGTGGCCACCAAAGTAGTCGTCGTCCCGAACGTCAATAATTACCGGCTTCTGGCCCGCCCGAAGCCACTGCTCGAGCGTGCGTGCCGAGATTCGCGTCGTTGCCATGTCCGACTGGTGGTGGCAGAGGCGATTTTAAGAGTCTGTCGAGCCTGCAGCCAGCGCGCACGCGCGCAGGATGCCTGTCAGCGATCTGCACATGACAGCAGACTCTGCCCTGCCTTAGCGGAGGCGCAAGCACGAAGCGCGCGCTTGTCCACGCTAGGGCTACCAGTTCGCAAAAAAGCTAGCAGGCTAAAAGCATGGGGCGAATTTACTTAATTGTTGAATGTGTATTCACCTTTTCACGCAAAACTCTGCACCCGTCATGTTGCACCATCCTTCTCGGCTATCGTCGAGAGGCGATCTTACGTCACGATCGGATGAAGATCATGCCCATGCCCAGTGACAGCTGCCTGAAGGTGGTGTGTGGCCTTTTACCAGATCCTGCAGATGGGGAGGTGCCGATAACTGAGGACATCCCGCCGCTCAGCCAAGTAAAAGCCGCTTGGTTGAGCGAGGCCACCATGTCTGAAACATATGAATAAATAAATAAATATTCCTCTGAAAACTACAGAGTTTTAGACCTGAAGTCACTGCGCCTCCCGGAGTCTAGACGCAGCCTTGTTTGCCCGCTTGCTGCTCAAGTTGAGCTGGCGAGTCGTACTTAGGTAGTCGTCCAGGCTTGCTTGGGCAGCCTTGCTGGTTTTTTGCAACAGCTCGCGGCGCTTGTTTTCTTGCACCACGGGCAAGATCACCTGGTTCACCATATCTGTGCTCCATCCAGCGAACTTGTTCATCATCTTGCGAATACCTTCCAGGTCTGGAGAGCCCCACTGAAACGGGGTCGAGTCATCATCTATGACTGGCTTGCGATATGCATCCGCAACAACTTTGTCAGGAAAGTCTTCGCTTAAGAACAGCTTGGACCCAAACTGCTTCAAGAAACGGCGCCTGAACGAGGTGCCCAGCTCGGCATCGTCCGGAAACCGCTGCACATGCTCCCACCAAACCTTGAATTTTTCCAGGCTGCCAAACTCAGCCAATATCTCAACACCAGTCACCGGTCCCACCCCGGGAATACCGTCGGTGTAGTCCGATCCGAGCAGAAGTGCCAAGGCAATAAGTTTTTCGCGATCGAGCCCTAGTTCTCTGGCAATAACTGAGCTATCATACGCCTCCACAAATTTCGCTTGGTTAAAAAAATTGCGGTACACAGTGACATTTCCAAATAGAAAGCAATCACCGTCATCCGTCACAACACCATCAATCAGCCCGATGGTTTCGAGTTCTGCACACTGTGCCTCGGCCTCCGTCGGCGCCGTGATATAGGGAATTCCAAACAATTGAAGTAGTTCCTGGCATTCTTCTACCATCTCGTCCGTCACATTGTCGGCATCTCGTGTTTCCGCGCGGAACTGTTTCCGAAGATCATTGATTTCTGCTCTGAACTGAGCCTCTCGGGCATCTGTCCATTGAACTTGGTTCAGCTCTCGAGCAAACCGCTCGTTCTCTTCTGCTTCGCCAATGAGCATCTCAGCCAAATCCTGATCTTCTTCTTCGGCGGCCTGAGCCTCGTCGTCTGCAAGCGCAGCCTCCTCTTTGCTCAACTCAGGCTCAGGCTCAGGATCGTTCGCCAAGTCGTATTGAGCGAATTCTCGCTTCTCGTTTTGGGGCAACGAAGCATCTCGGACAGGTTCCTCAGCTCGCGAAATGGCTGGCGCGGGCAAGCTCTGTGCAGGCTTTTCGTCCCTGATTTCTGCAGGGGGGCTTACTTCTCTGTAATCGGAATTAGCTTCCATAGAGTCGTTTTTCTCGGGAGATAGCCCCTGCTGCATGCCTCCACCTTCTTCAGTAGGATCCTCCACATCACCGGTTTCGTCGGGCTTTCCGAGAGCATACTGCTTGACACGTTTTGGCTTTGGCTCGTCATCGTCACTGGAATGAGAATAAATATAGTTTTGCATCTCTTCGAAAGGGACCAAGTTGCTGAATTTCTCTACTTTCATTTCCATGGGCTCGAATGCTCTTTCTTTTGAGGCCGAGAACCACGGTGGCACTACCACTTCATTGTCATTTTCTTCGAGTTTGCTGCTTGATTCGTTTTCTGATCCGCTGTCAAGTTCCTTTCGATCAACCTTTGATGATGTCTTCGAAGCTTCTTCTGATCCCTCAACCTTGTCACCGTCAGTGGTGGCGCTGTTGGAAAACTCTGCCTCGTATCGGGCCCTTCGTCTTTTTAAAGCCTCATAAAACTGTTCTCTTTGCACGTTACTCTCAAATGTAAACAGTTGGTCCACATTAAGCTGTGTTTTAAATTCTTTGCTTGGCTCCGCTAACGTGGTCGCCGAGATGTCCACGTCTTCAAACTCGACACTATCCTCGGAATCAGACTCAAGAATTTCAAGAACATCGCTGCGGTCAGGTTCTTGAACTGTACTTTGCTCATTCTGTATCTTCTCAGTAGCTGCCACAATATCTGCCTCCTCGGCGTGAGCAGCTGCCAGCTCTTTCCTGACGGTCTCCAGGTCGTCATCACTAAGTGGCTGCTGCTGTCCGGCCTGATTCCTCAATGCGCCCTCTTTCAATAACCCTTGGGCTTTTTGATTTTGCGGACCACCCACTTGCGCCTGCTCTTCAAGAGCCAATGTCCAGCCCTCATCATTGCGCTTAAGCATATACTCGCGGTTCTTTTCGCTCGAGACCCTTCTAGTCAAGTCTTCGTCCAAACCTACCATGTTTAGCACTCTCTGCGCAAAATAGTTTCGTTGCGCTACGCGCTCAATTTGGAAGCGCGAAAACTCCATTTTGTCAGGAAACATGCTCCGAAGTTGGTTCGTGTTGTAGCCCATCCGTAGCCGGGACTTGAGTCTGGCGGTGTTGAGAAGTTGATAGCGGGTTGCGAGCGGAAGCGACTCGAATTCCTGAGAATTGAAGTCTATTGTGCTGGTATCAATGAACCCGTCCCGAGCCTGATTGGTGAACTGCCGAGCATAGTCCTCGAGCTCGTCCTCCGTCAGCAGGCGTTGGTCGTTGATGCGCACAGGCGCGATATTGTCGATCTCGGGCAGGTGGTACTGGTCCGTAGGCACGAACTGGCGCAAGTCTTGCACCGCAGTCCCCTTGGTCTGCGCCTTGCCGTCCGTATTATAGTAAACGGCATTCTCGGGTATCTGCCCCACGACAGCAGACCCGGAGCCTGACTGGTTTTTGGCCTTCTGCGTGTTCTCCCGGTTCTGCTGCTGCGCCAATTTTTGTAACTGGAGAGTCAAGAGCTTGTTTGCGGTAGACCGAGCGTTGTATTCGCGGCCCTGCCGCCGGTGCTGGCGCCGAGCGGTCGTCATTTTCTTGACCACAGGGGCCTGCCCGTCAAACACAAACACCGGCTTGATCTCGTAAAACAGCAGCTTGCAGATGCGGCGAAAAAAGCCTACGATGTGTGCCGCCCTCATCACGGTACCCGCGGGATCGCGCATGGCCTTGATGAAATGGTAGATCCAGATGGAAGCATCGATGGCAAGCACTTTGCCCCGGAGCTTTTCTAGCATGACAGGGCGTGCCGTCGGCTCAATTACCTTCCATAGCGACCGGACGCCCATCTGGTCTTGTTCTCCAAATGTTGCGGGCTAGCGCCACTCTTACCACTTCGACCCGGAGATAGACCCGGAGCTAAGGGCGCGCTAGTCGGAAGCTTGGGAGGCGCGCTAGTGCCATGCACGGTGTGATATAAATTCATGTACGGCTTGACTAAGGGAGGCAGGCAGCCCCCGAGCACCTGGGACAGAGCAGTGTGCGCTGCGTCGTTGCTAGGTTTCCACTGGTCTCGGTGTGCTCTAGCGATGCCCGTGGTGGCGCCAGAGCAGAAGGCGCAAGTGTTTCAGCGTCTGCTGACTCTTAAAGACTACTCACCATTCATACTAATAGCAGACAGTTTGGCCCAGCCTGCGGGCCGGCTCGTGGCGGAGTTTCTGCACCATGCGCCGGCCACTGCGCGGGTTGTGCACGTCAACCTGGAGCACCACGCTGGCGGCCGGCGAGTTGATCCGGCCAATTTTGCTGCTGCTGTTGCTCGAGAGCTTGATTCTGCGGCCGGCGCCACCACCGAAACACCCAATAAATCGAGCGAAACCAGGGTTCTCGCTGTCATTGACAGTCTGGGGCTGGTTCCGGACGTCGGACGGGCGCTGCAGCAGATTATGCGGCCGGGAATCTCAATTCTTGGCGTGTACCATCAGGACGTGGATGTTCATCAGCCCGAGTCTTATTTAGCCTCTACCCAGGCGCTGCTGGAGTACATGGCGACGACCGTCTTGCATATGGTGCCTCCCGAAGACGTCCAGGCAAGACTGGTAGAGGACCCTCTCAGCCGGTTTGATTTCGTCGGGTTCGACAGGCCCCAGTTCACGGTACATCTTGCCCACCGCCGCCGTTCGGGCCGTACCATTGCAGGCAGCTTCAGTGTGGACTCAGAAAAGCACACCAGCAGCTTGCTAGCTGCCGGGCCCGAGCCCAGCGACGAGAACCCTGAGCTCGTGCAGGGCCTTACGACGTTTAGTCTTGGCCTGACGGAGAAAGAGAAGCGGGAGCGCCAACAGGTGCAGCTGCCGTTCATGGATGCCCAGGAAGTCGGTAACGGCGGCGCGCGGGGCGGGGCAATTATTTACGAGTTCGAGAAAGACGACGACTATGACGAAGAGGATCCCTACGAAGATCCATTTTGAAGGCTGGCCCTCAACACCCTAGTAATTTGCAAGGGGCGCATGAAAGACGACGAATACCACTTAAAATAAAAAAAAAGTCACTACGTTAAATAGAAGTCGGGCATTTAATTTCAGCGTCTACCCTGGCCCGCGGTAATTTCTATGCCGTTCAGTTGCCTCATCACCGTGTGCACCTCGGGCAGGGAACCATCCCAACAGCGTGCCATCCTTGCCCAGCTCTCCACCACCCGAGAGCCACAAGCCTGGCTACTTTCTTTTGTCTCTCTTCTCTCTCTACCACATCCCCCTGCACCGGGACAATGTCCTTAGGCTCCGTTCTCGAGTCGGCGCGAGACATCACGCGTGAGGCGGCATCGTCGACCGTACGGCTCATGGACGGCTCGCCGGCCGACAGTGCGGACATCCGCAAGCTGCTGAACTCCCCGAGCGATCGCGACAAGCTGTCCGGGCTCCGGGCGCTGCACTCGCTGACCGCGCAAGGCACCGATGCGCAGGAGTTTTTCGCCGATGTTGTCAAGAACGTCAATGCCACTGACTTGGACGTCCGCAAGCTCGTCTATGCCTACGTTGTGCAGTACGCCGAGTACGAGCCGGACCTCGCGCTCATGGCCATCAACGGCATCCAAAAGTACATGCAGGACCAAAATACCATCGTGCGCAGCATGGCCCTCAAGGTCATCTCGTCGATTCGTATTCCAGCCATCTCGACCATCATTTCGCTCTCCATCAAAGAGCTGCTGCATGACTACTCGCCTATCGTGCGCATCGCCTGCTGCCAGGCTATTGGCAAATGCTATGATCTCGACCCCTCACAGGGTCCAGAACTTCTCGATCTGCTCTTGAAGCTCGCACGCGAGCCCAAAAATGCGGAGGTCCAGGGCTGGGCCATGGCCGTGCTGGCCACGTCGTTTCCCAACCGCCTGGATCTCGTGCACAAACTGTTCCGCCGCACTTGCAGGCTGCTGCGCGGATACTCTCCTTGGTGCCAGATCGTAGTTGTCAGGCTACTTGTGTTTTACAGCCGCCGCTTTATGGCGCCAGACGATGCCGACATTGTTCTGCTCTTTGACAGCGTCCAACCTCTTCTGATGAGCCGGAACTCGGCCGTCGTCATTGAAGTGACATCTTTGTACTATTATTTAAGTGCTGATCGCAGTGCTACTTTCCAAAAATACCCCATCGGTACCAGCGTTATGCGTTTGCGGCTGTCAGAACTGGTGTTGGAGAATATCCAGCCACTGGCCAGAAACCTGCCGGACGTTTTTCGCCCGTTCTTGACTCGCTTCTTTTTGCTGCCCCAGGATTCCAATAATGCAAAAATCTCAAAGCTTAGAATCATTGGAATGCTAGCTAACGAGTCTGCCCTGTCGTTGGTGCTGAACGAGCTCAAGTTTTACGTCGAGACTATAGAGGACGGTGCCATTCTGCGGGCTGCCATGGAAACTTTGGCCAAATGTGCAGCTTTATCACCAGCGAGCATTTCAAAGGTTAACAAGTGGCTTCTTCGGCTAGTCGTTACCAACAAGTCTCCCCTCTTGGTGTCTGAAGCTCTTGTCGCCCTTCGCGTATTGATGCAACAGCATAGCGAGCAGGACCGCCTAGGTGCGCGCACGATGACCTTAATACACCTAGCTCGCATTTTGGATAACGATGAGCTTCCCCATGCAGCAAGGGTAACTATAATCTGGCTTATTGGTGAGTACTCAGACGAGCAGCCCAAACTCGCGTGCGAAGTCCTCCGGGTGTCCGCAAAGATATTGGCCCAACAGGAGGATGATGTACGCTTGCAGATGATCCAGCTCGCGGCAAAGCTATACTCGCGATATCTATCTTCGCCCGAGAAGTTCGACCCTCGTGTACCCAAGTTCTTTGAGCACATTATTTATTTGAGCAAGTACGATCCCAATTACGACAACAGGGATCGAGCTCGAACCTTTTCTGCTCTTCTCAGTGGAGAAGAGGTGGAGCTGGCGACTCTACTTCTCCAAGCGGCCAAGCCATCGCCCTCGTTCACCCGAGAACAGCAGCTGCAAGGAGATTTCCTGCTTGGCTCCTCTGCTTTGGTTGTGGGCCACCCCTTGAGCGGGTACATTAGTCTTCAAGATTGGGGTCGCGGTGATCCCCACCTGCGCGATGAATCCCCTGAGCCTGCGTCACGGTCGGAAACACCCACAGCTTTTTCAGATAGATCGCGAAGTCAAACGCCAATCAACAATTTTACAGCCACTCAGAATAAGCCTACTAAGCGGCCCACGTTGAGTCTCGAACAATTTCTGGGCTCTGATTCGGATACTTCTGAAGAGGAGGAAGAAGATGATGATGATGAAGACGAAGAGGACGAAGAAGATGAGTCCGAGGAAGAGGATGGATCTGAAGATTACGGTAGCGTGGACGAGAATGAGGAGGCGGATGCTGCACTATTAAACGGCCGCAATAGGCACCAGTGACGGTCGTCTGAAGCTTAAGATAAATAAACATTAATAAATAACAAAAAATAAATAATACCAGATGACAGGTTATATCCACAAGTTCAGTTCCGAAACAGGCTCGGGATAGTATGGTACAATTGCATCATTGTTCTGAATGTAAGCTTCATTGAACATCTTCCAATAGACGTCTCGGACTTTTCTGGCGGGATGAAATAGCCCTGGCCAAATATAATCAAGTGAGGCGCCAAATCCCGTGGAATACCGCAGTGCGTTTACCGCTTCCAGTACCCTGGAAATAACATGAGGTGACGTTTCAAATACACTCGGCAACAGCTCATTCATGAAATGTACAAACACCTCCTCTGAGTCATTGCCACCAACGCCCAAAGATAAATGCTTTAGTATAGATGATGCAGTTTGGCGGTGAACTTGGCTCCAGTCGTTCATAGCATGATCAACTAGCGTAATCACGCTGTCAAGGTAATCGCTCGATGTATCGCCAATATATTCGAACATGAAGGACAAAGCCTTCAATACGCCCTGCTGAACGTTGAGATCGGGCGTTCTGTATTCGTTCATCAGCGCAGGTAGCACAGTGAAAGGCTCGCACTCCTTTGCAACAATACCTAAAGCGACAGCTGTCGAAACCCGTGACTGCCGGTCCTGGACTTTGAGGTTGTTCAGAAGGGTCACTACGACGTCCTGGGGTCCTATTCCCTGCGCAATATATCCGAAAGTATCGTTGGCGCGTCGGCGAACGCTTTTCCGTGGCGATTTGAACAGCTCCAAAAGCTCAAAACATATACGAATCCACTCGCGAGCGTTGATGTACTCTGCCCCGCGTTCTGCAATCTTTCCCACCAAAATTATACAAGCCTCCTGCACCCACTCACTGCGATTGCGCAAAATAGGAGTAAGCCGCGGAAGAAGGTCTCTAATCGGGGGCTGCATCGTTGCAAGCTCCGACACAGACACCACACCCATCAAGCCGGTGAGCATAGCAGCCAGAGTCTCTGGAGACTCGTCTCCAAGTTGCTCATATAGAACTGTGCCTATCTTGATCAACAAATCTGCTCTTCTATTGGCATTGGCCACAGAGGCGAGATCCCCAGTTATGAGCGCTGCAAACTGACGAACCTCCGGGTTTGGCGTGTTGAAAAGGCCCAAGACTGCGGCCACGATTCTATCGAGATGAGGCTCCACTCGCGGACCAAGCACCTTCAAAACCGAGCTCATGGTTTTTACCAGCACTGGATCATTGAATTTGGTGTGTTGGGTGGCTATTATCATATGATCAATTAGGAGCTCATCCAGACGACGCGAAGTCCCCAGAAGTTGCTGTTCTTCAGCAACTTGCTTGACCGTATCCAGCCCCATCTGCTGAAAAGCCTGCGCCGCATCCTTTAACACGCCGGAATCAACAATATACTGGATAACTGGGGCTGCTCCCACACTCTTAGCCAAATTGACCGTAGCAGATACAACCAGTCGAGAGGATCTTCTATCGAGAGCAAGACGACGGAGCCAAAAGTTCGGAAAGAATTGTGGGAGCACAATCTCTTCCAAGTAGACCTTCTCAGCGCCTTCTGATTCAGCACAAACAATAATTACTTGTAAGACTGTCCGCTTCATATCTTCATCAGAGCTAGATGCCTCCCTGATTGCGATATCCAAGACACGTTTGGTATAGAAAGCCAAGCTCTCGGGGTCCATCAATGGCACCAAGGATCCAATGGCCCTTATAAAAGCGGCCAAGGCTCTACCACGGTGGCGCCGTACCCCAGTCCATAATGGTCCCATAGCAGGCTCGAAAGCTTCGATACCGTACGGATTCGAAGCTTCCGCAAGTGCAGCAAGAGCATTGCATGCGGCGATTCGGACCTTGAATTGTCCGTCAGATAAAACATGCGCACACATTTTGACAAGATGGTCCAAATAAGGGAGGATGCTACTTCCACTCAACAGTGCCAACTGCTGGATGGCTCGAAGTCCAGTATGGCGCATGTGCAACGAGTTGAGTGACCGTACCACAGCATTGAGAAATGGAATCATCTTGTGAATTCCGACGCTCTTCGCCAAGACAGCAACAACAAGAGCCACTGATCGGCGTCCAGGATCGTCAGGCTGGTCCAGCTCTGGCCGGATGAGCATCAACATATGCTTTAGCCCGACAGCCCTAGCCAGGCCAGCAACAAGCTCGCGACCCTCTGTGCGCATGTAAGGGTCTGCGGTGAGGAGTAGAGGCTGAATTACGGCTAGAATTTCCGCAGAGTAAGGGGACACTTCCGGGCCAAGCTGAAACAGAATGCGGCCGACCACTTTGACCATAAGATGACGTTCCTGCTCTTCCAATGAGAGGTCGGCCAAAATCGGCAATATCCCAGAGAAAATAGCCGAGGCACCTAGCTTTTTTGCCTCGAGTGTGATCTGCCGCATGGCGGTCTTGCGCACAACAGACGTGCCGTTTTTGATCCTGAGCAATAGACGGAGAGCCGCGGCCCGGTTCGCCCTCGCCTGGTCCGAGCCGGCCTTGGAGTCAAATAGCAGCGCAAAGTGCAATGCGTCGGACTCGTTCACATGGTCAAGGTCGCCAATTCCGGGGATCTCGTTGAGCAGCTTAGGAGCCAAATTGTCCTGCGCAATCGCCACAGGATGCTCTGCTACGTAAAACCCACGCTTTGCGCCAGACCTCACGGATTCCGGGTCGCTGTGTCCATCCTCACCCCCAAAATCGCTGGGCTCATTCATATTGTCTACTGCGGACGAGACATGTTCGCCATCACGTAGCACCAAGGAGCTCGCACGGATCATCTCGCGGCCAGCCATTTCGCCGCTCTCCTTTCCATCAATTTCTTCATTATGTGTCAAGACATCGCTACCGCTTTCTTCTTTGTTAGCCCCGGGATCTTGCGCCGAATGTCGTATACTAACTGCAACCTGCATGGATCGAATAGTAGGAGGTTAGAAGGGAAACTTGTTCGTCTTGGGACCATCGCTGCTTAGATGTGCGTGGGAGATGTGTGTGTGTGTGTGTGTGTGTGTGTGTGTGTGGGGGGTACGGTACGGGTGCTCCCAGCGAGGCGTGTGTGTTCACCGCGCAGCAGGCTGCGCTGCCTGCCCAGCACCCTCCCTCAGCACCCCACGTTGGACCACGGGCGGAAATAGTCGGTATCGGAGCAATGCGCTTGGCACTGTTGGGTCTTCTGGCTGGCGCTGCCGCCGCGGAGGCGTATTCGGAAGACCTCACGCTCACCGTGCTGCCGCACAACATGCTGCTGTCCGAGTTCGCGTTCGCCATGGAGCAGCGCGTCGTGCCCGGGCGCGACGGCACGCAGTACACCACATTCCCACGCTCGCTGGGCCAGATTCTTGAGCGCTCCGGCACACACGAGCTACATCTGCGCTTCGGCCAGGGCTGGTGGGATGCCGAGTCCTGGGGAGCCGAGCCGAGCCAGGGCAGTGTGTCGGGCGGAATTGGCGTCGAAATGTGGGCTTGGGTGCACGGCGCGTCGCTGGAAGATGCGCAGCGTAACTGGCACCGGCTCGCGAACGCGCTGAGCGGCTACTTCTGCGCGTCGCTCAACTTCATCGATCTCGAGCGCACCTCCTTTCCGTCGGAAGCGGTCTACCAGCCGTCGAGCTCTCATCGCGCAGCGGCGGACGACCTGTGGTTGCTGCGCGGCGCGCTGCCGGCCGAGCCGGTTTGCACAGAAAATCTGACGCCGTTCATCAAATTGCTTCCCTGCAAGGCAAATGCTGGCATTGCCTCGCTACTTGACGGCCACTCACTTTTTGATTCCCAATGGCAGTCAATGGCTGTGGATGTTGACCGACACGGCGATAAGCTCCGACTCAAACAGCACATTTCGAACGTGGTAGATGTCCCACGCATGCTCCAACGCCGCAAAAGCCCGCTGCCAATCCCGGTTCCTTTCGACGAGCTGGAGTGCGATCGTGAACAGCCCTGGCACAACGACTGGGCTTGCTATCCTCAGACCGCAGAAAATGTTACTTGGAATCTCTCAGAGATCTATGGACAGAGCCTGCAGGGTCTATGCCCTTTGTCGAATGGCAAGAGCCACGTCAATATCGTGGCCAGTAATAACTGGAAAGCAAGTCTGATTTCGGAGGAACAGGTTCTGGAACTGGAGAGCTCCGGCTCTATTCCGCTGAAGCAAACGGGCCTACTCGATGTGCAACTCTCCACACTAAACTCGTCAATGATTGCCGGCCGGAAGGCTCCACCGGTGTTTGTGGATAGATCCTTCACTGGCTGGGGCCAGCAGCGCGGGGGATTGCGGACCGTGCTAACCAATAACGGCCCTGATCCCATCCAACTCACGTACTTTGAGTCACTGCCATGGTTTATGCGCGTCTACTTGCATACGCTCCACGTCGAGCCGGCTAGCTCGCACGACATGGAGAACCTGGCGTATACCGGAGCGAATGATCGTGGCCGCCCATCGCAACTGGAGCTGGCACTCACCGTGCCAGCCCACAGCCAGGTGACCGTTGAGTACTCATTTGACAAGTCGCTACTGTTCATAGAGGAATACCCGCCTGACGCAAACCATGGTTTCGAGATTCCACCTGGCTTGGTGGTCACCACTACAGGATACGCCACCCGCACGACTTCGTTGCTGTTGTATCTTCCGGTGCCGGACTTCAGTATGCCTTACAATGTCATCATACTCACGAGCACCGCAATGTCACTTGTATTTGGCAACATCTTTAACCTGCTGGCCAAGACAACTGTCCCGGAGTCTTTGGGCGAGCGTTTGACGGCCAAAAAACCGCTTGGCAAACTACTTTCTCTCGTCAAAGGTGGTTCACAAGCCAAAGCTAAACAGGACTGAAAGAATTGGTCGCTTTAATTTTGCACCACTGGTTAACAGATTAAAAAATAAATATTGCACATACACTAGCTCTATTAGCGGTTCGTTAAATCGCGCTGATTACAAGAGGTATGGGCGTACACAGGGCCTATCTTCCCCGCCGTCGTAACTCTGTCAGGACAGAGTTCAACAGCTCTGGCAGGCCCTCAGCATCCGCTGCAAGAAGCTGTTCGAGCTTTAACCGAAAAGCTTTGAGATCGGTAACTAAGGGTGTCATTGCATCAGGAGGGTTCAGGAGCATGTCGAACAGCTCCTCCCATATATGCTGACGCCAAGAGCGCTTAAAAATCTGGGTCATAACCTTACGGCCATGACGAAGCTCGACATCCATATACTGAGAGAAGAGCAAGACATGTATTATACATGCCAGACCATGGTAGTCTATGCCATAGGACCAGGGCTTGTGATGCCGTATTTCCCAGCTGTCCTGCTCTTGTACCTCCCACCCCGCTTTAAATTTTTGCCCCGCGGGAAACAAATCCAGATCGATTGAGCGCCCAAAATCGATCAAGACAATTCCGTACTCAGACCAGTTGCCTCCTCCATTAGATTCATATCTGCGGGTTGGCGGGACGCTCGAAATAACATCGGGGGCTCTGAGCATCACATTTTCAGCTTTGAGATCTCCATGTATAATCCGGTGTTTGTGTAGGTGCTCCAAAACACGGATCAACTCGATAGCAAAAAACATAGCCATACGCTCAATCGCCTTATCTGAATTACTCCGTGTCTTAAGAGACCGTGCCACGCTGAGAAGTGTGTCATATTTCAGTAGAGGCATAAGCTGGTATTGTTCGTCTTCGAAACCCTCATAGTCGTAGGTGACAGCCAAAGACCGCAGGGCACGAGGGTCTTGAACTCGGGACCTAGCAATGTTCACGACATACATCTCCCAGGGAATAGCAGAGCGCTCTCCCTTGAGTGCATATTTTCTCTTATTGGCATCGTTGATTGAGAGCCACACCGTGCCATACCCGCCTTCTCCAAGTTTGCTTCTGAGTGTGAGGTGGATGTTTGGCAATTGAAGGTAATGAGGCGGTTTTGTTTTAGCAAGGCCGTTAAATTTGTTGAATTTGAAGTTATGACGAGAAAACGTCGGTAGCTTGCTCAGTGTACTCAGAATCCGCGGGAGTAATAGCTCGCGAACCGAAGGTAGCGCGGCGTCTACTACTGGCGGTAAGTTGAAAGCAGCAGACGCTGGGGATAGTGTCAAAGTCGTCGGAGCAAAATTTTCGAAAACAACATGTTGCAGTGATGGCACACTACGCACAGGTGCCTGGCCCGAAAATGCCTGTCCATGGGGGTACTGAGCGAAGGCAGGCAAAGGATTCATAGACTGAGCAGGTGGTGCACTCGGGGGAGGAATTGCTTGTGGCCGAAACTGAGGAGGTGTGGAGGTCCGCTTTGCGCCCGCACGCTGGAGAAACTGCGGTGCGCCTGCAGTTTTTTGTTGTGAAATCCCTGGGAACAGCGCCATGGTCGCCTCGTCGCCCGGCTGGGGCTTCCAGGAAGAAGTCATTTCATTGTCAAAGCCCCGTGTTGCTATTCCGTCGATGAGGCGGTTGGCTGCTGCAGTATAACGAGTTGGTTCATCAGCAAGATACACCTCCGGAGCCGATTCAAAATTCGGCCGTTCTTTGCGTCGCCGAGCGAAAGATTGCGTTCCAAGCTTCCTTTGTTGCAGCAGAATTTCCTCCAGTGAAAATTCAGAAGTTGTTCCATCAGCATTCTGTTGAAACGCTGCTAACATATCAACCATGGGCACTTCTTTGCTCGGAGGCGCTACCCTCATGGGAACTGACAAGGTACTGGACGATGTACCGTACGGGTCACGATATACATGAAAAGTTCGCTTCTGTGGCCGTTCAAATTGTGGATACGTAGTCCCATCCATTTTCGAGGGTGGAACAGCATTCTCGCGATCTCGCGCGGCAAGAGAAGGGAAATTCGTATCGTCATTAGGCTCAGGGACCATTAGCTCGGCCTGGTCTACAAGCTGTGCATCACTAAACACTTCGAATCTCCGTCCGGGCGCACTAGTACTTGTGCCAGTAATCGCCTCATGGGGTGTCGATTGATCCCTCTCAACGGTTCCGGATGCCTGGGACAGGGTCTCTGATTGGGGAGGAGACTGGAGTAGTGGGGGAGCTTCAGTTTTGCTTCTCAGCGCGGGTCGGCTGAAGGCCACATCAGGTAAAGGCAGGTCTGCTGGCTCCTCTGAACTCCCCTCCCGTTCTCTTCTGCGCATTTTGAACTCGTCGTAGCGGCGGACAAGCTCATCGTGTGGTTTGGCCCCTATCTTGACCCCATGCTCGTAGACCCTGGATGCTTGGGCCAGCCAGTTTCTGGCTTCCAAAACCGAGACGTATTCCACATAGTAGGCGGCCAAGTCGCGGCCAATGCCGCGCTGCGCCATGTACTTGAAGATTTCCGTCGGATCGGACGCCATGCGTGCGTAATCAAACCAGACCTTGGCAAACCGGATGTCGCTTTTGTAACGCGACCAGTCCTTGAAGAGATGCGCGCATGCCTCAATTACTTTCCTGAGCGGCCGCCTGTTATCCTGGGGGTACAATGTCTTGAGATACTCGATGTGATCGAGATACACGCGCAACGGATCATCTAGATCGTCAATGTTTTGGAGGGTGGAAACCAGCTGGGCCTCGCGAGCCGCCAGCTCCTTGGCGATCGCGTCCTGATCCGCGGGACCATGCGACAAGGCGTCTAAGCTGGTGTGCAGGGCTTCGGTGGACCGGCCCTCATCTCGAGGGACGAAGTTTTCTTTCTGACCTTCTATGTGCGCAGCCTGGAGGGCCATGACCTTGAGCTGAGGACTTGACAGGCCACAACGTTATGCGCGCCGCCAGGTTGCGGGGTGAGCAGGCTGGAAAGGGAATATGTGTGTGGTTTCTAGATGCTGCGACTTGGCGAGGACTTGGGCGCTGAGGAGGTGGGCTGGGCTGGGCTGTGGCTGCAGCACGCAGCGCACTCCCAGATCTGCGGCAAGGTACCCTACTGCCGCCAGATGTATGTCGCCGCGCACACTGCGTGAGCAGCGCAGGGCAGTGCAGGGAAGGTTCTGAGGTGGAGAAAATTTGGCGGGAAGGAAGGTGGGCAGGCCCTGCCCACCAAATTTTTCTTTTTTTTTTTTGCCCATTTGCTATTCTACTCACTCGTGGTCGTGCCGCCGATGCCCCAGCCCACATAATGGCGGATCAATGCGAGCCTCTACGGCGGAAATGATGACTAGGGAAAGCCTCCTCCCAAAGGTTCTCTAGCCTACCTAGCTCTCCGCAGTCGGTATTTAGTCAGGTGCCGAACAAATTATTTCCAGGAACCTGGAAGTTCAAATTTCACCTCGCTCAATGGATCAAAAGGTTCTTGGTATTCTTGGCGGCGGCCAGCTTGGTCGCATGACCGTTGAGGCCGCCAACCGGCTTAACATTGCCACTTGCATCTTGGACGCCGAGGGCTCGCCAGCCAAGCAGATCAACGCTGGCGACCATGTTGATGGCAAGTTCAACGACCCTGAAGACGTTCAGAAGCTGGCAGCAAAAGCAGATGTTCTGACGATCGAAATTGAGCACGTCAACACCGATGCGCTCCGCAATGCCGGTCGTCCTGTGGAGCCGTCGCCCGACACGATCGCGCTCATCCAGGACAAGTACCTGCAGAAAAAGTTCCTCGTGTCAAAGGAAATCCCCACTGCCGTCGCTGCTGCTCTCGACTCTACAAATGAGTCCCTCAAAGAGTTTGGTCAGAAGCACGGCTATCCCTTCATGCTTAAAAGCCGCCGCGATGCCTACGACGGACGAGGAAACTACGTTGTCAAGTCTGAGGCCACAATCCCCGAGGCCCTGGCTGGCCTGCCCAACCGTGCTCTTTACGGTGAGAAGTGGGCGCCCTTTGTAAAGGAACTGGCGGTCATGGTCGTCCGGTCCAAGGAAGGCGATGTGTACGCCTACCCCACTGTCGAGACTATTCACGAGGACAACATCTGCTCCCTGGTGTTTGCCCCGGCACCGGTCGACGGCGAAATAAGCTCCAAGGCCCAAGAACTGGCGAAAAAGACCGTCAAGAACCTAAAAGGAGCGGGCGTGTTTGGTGTCGAGATGTTTCTGCTTCCCGACGGCTCGCTGCTTATCAACGAGATTGCTCCTCGTCCGCACAATTCGGGCCACTACACGCAGGATGCCTGTGTCACAAGCCAGTTCGAGGCACATGTGCGAGCTGTTGTTGGACTGCCGCTGCCGGAGGGCTTTACTGAACTGAGCACCGTGGGCACTAATGCTATCATGCTCAACATTCTCGGTGCGGACAAGCCTGACGCTGAGCTCGCGCTGTGCCGCCGCGCTCTGGAAACTCCAGGTTGTGCTGTCCACCTCTATGGCAAGTCTTCGAGGCCCAAGCGAAAGGTTGGCCACATCAATATCATTGGTAACTCGATGGAGGAGTGCCGGGAAAAGCTAGCCTATATACAAGGCACCGGCGCGGCACCAGAAAAGCCGGCTCCCCATGTTGCTGTGATCATGGGCTCCGATTCAGATCTGCCTGTTATGAAAGCTGCGTGCAAAGTCCTGGAAGATTTCGGGGTGCCGTTCACCTGCTCGATTGTTTCGGCTCATCGCACTCCCAACAAAATGATTGAGTTCGCCGAGTCGGCCGAAGACAACGGTCTTCAGGTCATTATCGCCGGAGCTGGCGGCGCCGCCCATCTGCCTGGTATGGTGGCTGCCTCTACAGTGCTCCCAGTCATTGGTGTGCCGGTCAAGGGCTCCTCGCTGGACGGTGTTGATTCACTGCACTCGATAGTGCAGATGCCGCGTGGTATTCCTGTGGCCACGGTGGCTATCAATAACGCAATGAATGCCGGATTGTTGGCGGTACGGATTCTTGGTGCCTACGACAAGACGCTGCGGGACAAGCTGCATGAGTTTCACAGGAAGCAGACCGCTGAGGTGTACGCCAAGGACGCGCACCTGCTGGAGGTGGGCTACTCCGCGTACAAGTGGCCTAAAGAGTGATTCTTTATCTGCGCTGGGTGGTGTGAGATTTTTAAGTTTTGTAACGAACTTTGTATACTGCGATTTATATATATATTACCGGCACTACTACTGGCGTTCTGTCATTGTTCATGCGGCTCCGCGTCATCGTATTGTGCCGGGTTGAACCATTTGTTAAGCTCCCTCACCATACGGCGGAAGGTGTCATTGTCCGTTCCCAGGAGCATGATGTCATGGAGCCCGCTCGGTTCTTCGAAGTACGTGTCTTTGATGCCCGCCATTTTGGAAAACTCGAGGCAGCCATCGCGGAACAGTTCATAGGCGCCCCATACAGCAAACGAATGCTTGGGTAGGGCGCCCTTCCAGCCCCGGGCGCCGGCTCGAATGGGGTTTGCCTCAGGTGTGTCCCTGGCAAAACCGAAAGTTTGATCCGCGCTGTATTTTAGGAAATTGAAGTGCAAGTAGTCCTTGTCGGCATTGTCCTGGAGCGAGCTGCCCTTCTCGCTGAACGGGTCGACCGCGGCAGAAATAAACACCACGCCAAACGGTGGCGGCTCTTTCCGGCTCTTGAGATTGAGTAGCAGAGATGCAGCCAGATGCCCGCCGGCGGAGTCGCCTAGCAGCACAATGCGATCCGAACTCTGGGCGAGAAAGTCGTAGGTCCGGCGCGCCTCGTTGAGCTGTGTGGGGTAGACGTAGTACGGTGTGACGGAGTAGTCCAGCACGGCGATGCTGACGCGGCGGTTGTTGTGCAGCTTGCGCCACAGCTCGAGCATCCACGAGATCTGCGCGGCCGAGGCCTTGAGCAGGTAGCCGCCGCCGTGGAGATACAAGATGACGGGGTCATTGCGTGTGCGGCCGGGCGCCTCGTGAAGCCACCGGGCATTCACGTAGGGCACGTCCACGACCCGGTTGTAGTTGTGGGTCTGGGCTGCCAGCGGCCGCAGCGCGGGGGATTCGAGCAGCTGTCGCAGCGGCTGGAACGCGGTGCGCTGCAGCACCAGCGGCGGCGTTTTCTCCATGACTTTCCGCAGCAGCGCGGCCCAGACAACGGTGCCCCACGGCTGGTCGCGCAGCCGCCCGGGCAGCCAGTACACAATTGCGCACTTGAGGGCGTATGGAAGGGCGCTAATGACACTCAACAGCATTTGGATCCTCTGGCGCAGCCCATAGTGCGGTGCGTAGCGGCGCTCGGGCTCCTCTTTAACGTCGTAGTCGGCCATTGTTGATATTCCAGCTGTCGGCTAGCAATTTGCAGGTGCGCGGCAACAAATCAGCAACCAAAAACACACAAAATTGACGGGCGAATTTACCGAATCCGTCCGCTGCTTGTCAACTAGCTGTCTAGAAGCAAGAGCCCGAGACTCTGCAGCTTGGGATGCATGGTGGACGACCAACGCATAAATGTTGGGGTGGGTTAGTGTGCATAGCCGGGACAGGCGGGGAGGAGTCTATCCGGGTCATTCGAGCCGGGCCAGCCACTGGCAGAGTCGGCGCGCCGAAAAGCGTGCCAAGCCCGCGTGAAGCGTGCGCGGCCGCAATTTCACTCCGCGGTCTTGGCTGTGGAGCGAGGCATTTCCTCGCGCGCTGCTCCGCGTCGCCGCTG
Source organism: Wickerhamiella qilinensis (assembly GCA_030556915.1). NCBI lineage: Eukaryota > Fungi > Ascomycota > Dipodascomycetes > Dipodascales > Trichomonascaceae > Wickerhamiella > Wickerhamiella qilinensis. The sequence continues at coordinate 71,308 of JAKTUW010000030.1, forward strand.
CTCCGCGTCTCTTTCCCAGGCCCACCCGAAAATGCGCTCCCATGGCTCACCCGCTGCTCGATCGCATATGCAACTCCCAATGCAATGCACCCACCCTCCAGAAGCGCCATGTGACCTCCCCCCACCACTCTGGCACACAGTATGGCTGAACGCAGCGCCGTTGTATGGGCCAGCGCACCGTGGGGAGAGTAGAGCATCACGCGGCCAACGTAGCAGTCAATGTGGCCGTCAACACGGCCGTTAATTTGGCCGACAAGTAAATAGGAAAGTTATGGCAAAGTACGGAAAATAGACCATAGCGCTAAAGTGTTCTCGTGTCCGCAAGCTGACACGGGGGGGCTCGCTATATTTTGGCCATGCCTGGCTCGCAATGCCCGCCTAGCACGTCTACGTATTAGAGGTGGTGCATGGCGTGCCCGGAGCCCAGCGGTGCAGCGGTCTTGCCGCCGTGCCAGCCCTCGCCAGCGCCGGTGAACTGGAACACAAAGTTCACGCCCACCGCCGCGGCCAGAGCCAAGCAGATCACCATGGGGCCGACCTGGTCATCGAGGTACACGGCGGTCCTGTCACGGATCGCCCGCACGCGGTACATGTACCGGTAGATCGAGTAGGAGATCGTGGCCACGGCGACAATAAAGAAGCCCACCGACGCCTGCACTGCGGTATCGTTGCCAAAGTTCAGCAGGCCGCCGGCCATGGCCCCAAGCAGAATTCCAATCTCAACCCACGCGAGGAACGTGCGCTCGTTCGCAAAGTAGACCTTGGGCTCAATGCGCACGGGCACGCTCAGCACCTTTCCGGGAGGCAGCTTGATATCATCAATGTACACGGTACCTTCGGGCTCCGTCGCTACCTGCACGTCGTAGGCAAACAGCTTCTTGATCCAGTCATAAGCAACAGACAATGGATTGTGGCTGTTATACAGATTCAGATTGCCATTGGGCGAGGAATTGGGCAAGAGCGACGTGGTCTCTGTGGCACGGGGTCCAGCCGTGGAAGCTTGAAAGCGCACCGAGCCACTAGGCCCGCCACCTTCCTCTTCGTCGTAGCCGGCATTGTTATGAGGTCGCTCGATGCCATAATTCTGGTTGGTCGGCTTGCGGATATCGACATCCATCTGAGGCAGCCAGAAAGGGATCTGCTTGACCATGTCAGGGAGCAGAGTTGCCGTGCCGTGGATGAACTTGGAGAATTTGGGAACAGCCTCGACAAGATGGCTAGATACCAGGTCACGCACCCATTGTGGGGGCTCCTGGCCCATTTGCGTTTGGAGTTTGACCTCGAGTACAGCGTAGGGGAACCGCTCCACGTCTGGGGAGGGTAGCTGGCTAAAGGGCCAGTCCACGCCAATATCCATACGACGCCAATTTTTGTGCGCACGGTCTAGGCCATCAAAGTTGTCCTCGCGAACCATAGTCAGTTCAGTATCGAGCGAGATACGAACGCGGGCGTCACCAGGCAGCTGGAAAGCAGTACGGTTGTAAAAGGTACGGACGACGGGGCGCAACTTCTTGGTGAGGACCCGGTACTGGATTTCACGGGCAAGGGCCTTGAGATTCTCGATCTCTTTGGGCGGCTTCTTTTTCTCCTTCTTCATTTTGGCAAATGCCTGGTCGACGGTGTAACGGCCGGCCAAAAAGTCATTCACGTACTTCTCTTTGAGCGGGAAACGCGCCTTGACGGATTTTTCGCCCGTCCAGTCTTCGCGATGGGTTTTGCGTTCGACAAACACTGTATCGGAGTTCATGCCGCCGTACCAGCGCAGGCGGATCGCCTCGGCACCCTCGGTCTTTTCTAAACGGCCGCGGTATAGGTCGAGGTGGGTGTTGTCGTAGTAGATAGACGTGATCGCCGAGTCCTCGGCCTCAAACTCCTTGTTCGCATTGAACACCAGAACGGGCAGGTGCTTGAGAATGATCAGCTTGAGCTCTGTGATATTGTCCGGATGCACCCAGTACTTTGTAGTCTGGCGCACAAAGTTCTGCTGGGCACCGCCCGCGGAGGAGTCGCCCACGACCGGGTGGCCGCGCGTGCGCACGAGGTCGTACTGCTTCGAGAGCTTGACCACCAGGCCGTCATAGTTGTCCTTGAAGAAGGGCTTGGAGTTGAGCCGCGCGGCAAAGATGGGCTTGAGCGTCCAGCCGCTCTGCTTGTCGTGCTTCTTGATGATTTTCTGGAATCCGGTATAGTTGAGCTGGGCGAACTTGGCGAGGTCGTGCACGTCGGCAATGATGCCGCTCAGGTCCTCCTCGAGGTCCTCAAACACCTGCTCATCCACGGCGTTGGGGTTGGCCTCGGCGGCCTCAATGGCGAGCTTGACGTCTTTCTCGACCTGCACAATGCGGCGATTGACCTCGTTGGACTTGATGCGCTGGAACGTGTACACCTTGTCGAGCTCCTGCTCGAGCAGCCCGACGAACTTCTGCTCGGCCTGCTCGGTCCACCGGTTGCCGTTCTGGGCTAGCAGCTTGGACAGCTCGTACTTGAGGTCATCGTAAGCGACGTAGTAGTAGAAGTAGTCCTTGATGAGGGAGCCCTTCAGCTGCTCGCCGAACTTCATTGCCCAAGGAGCGGCAAAACCGGTTTAGAGGGTGGTGAACAAAAGAAAGGGCGCCGGGTGTGCCTACTGGGAGTTGCAGAGTGGACACCACGCGCACGCACCGCACGCACGACTCCGCCCAACGGCAGCACGCTCGCAGATTAGGCACCACGTGCTGCGTCTGCATGCAGCGCCAGCCTGCGGCGGCCAGTCAGCTGGGATAAAAGCCCACACCTGTGTCTGGGTTCCGGTAGGCAGGAAAGACAGGGCAGCGGCGTGGGCCAAGCGGTCATGTGACCCGCTCGTCCCTGTTGAGACGCCGTCCTGCGGGTCCAATTATCCCAGCATGAAAAGGCAACACTGTGGTATCATGCACAGCCATGTGCTGTGGCAGGTCCGAGTACCATACCTCATTTACCCATGCAGGAAGCTCGTCTATATAAGAAGGACCTCTAGCCTCCCGCACGCTAACTAAATAGAATTGATTACTTGCTTCTCTAATGATGAGTCAGCTACTGTCGATACCGTGCCGCGCCAACAGTCCCCAGCCCCAGCCCCGGGCAATCCAACTTGGGTCAGCAGAGAAGCACCGGCGCGCGTGAGCGGCCGTCGCGCGCGGCAGGGAGAGGGGAGGAAGCGTGGATTTTTGCGACTCGGTCACCAAGTGTTGGAAGCTAGGTGATATGCAAGAGGTTAGGTGACATGCATGTTTTCTGAGATACGATTCCCAAACAACTTACTGTAGTGAGCGCCCAGCCCGCAGGTGTCCGGGCGCCTGGCCCACCACCGCTTGGTCCCAAAGGTTTAGTTTTGTCACTAGCCCAGCCAACCCCCGCGAAGCCCTTCGCACGCGAATGGGCCTATTTCTGCCTGAAAGTGCCCTCCCCGGGCTCAAGAAGTACAAGTACTCGTCCGTCGACCAGTCGCTAGTTTCTCGCTATATCCTCAAGCCGTTCTATGCCCGCTTCGTGAACATCTTCCCCACCTGGGTCGCTCCCAACCTGATCACCCTGTCCGGCCTGGGCTTCACCATCTGCGGCGTGCTGTCGGTGCTCTACTACAACCCGTACTTCAATGCAGTGTGTCCACAGTGGGTGTACTTCTCACTCGCCGCGCAGATGTTTCTGTACCAGACGTTCGACGCGGTGGACGGTCTGCAGGCCCGGCGCACTGGTAGCTCGAGCCCGCTCGGCGAGCTGTTTGACCACACCGTCGACGCCATCAACACGTCGCTGGGCGTCATCATGTTTGCCGGCGTCGTCAATATGAGCCCTTGGATGGTTCTGGGTGCCCAGTTCGGCACGCTCACCAACTTCTATCTCTCCACCTGGGAAGAGTTTCACACGAAAACTCTGTTTCTGTCGATCTTTTCCGGGCCGGTCGAGGGCGTGCTCATGATTGTTGGGCTCGACATCTTCACTGGGTTCTACGGGCCCGGGTTCTTTAATACGCCGCTCGTGGCCGGGCTTACACCGAACCAGCTGTACATCCCGGGCTTTGCCGCGGCCCTGCTGTTCAACATTGCTTCCGCAGTCTGGAATGTGAAGAAAACAACGAAGACCTCGCAGCAGTTCTGCCGCGCCCTGCGTGGCCTGGCACCGTTTGCCACTTTGTGGGGCGGCGTGCTGCTCTGGGTCAACACGGCTCCATTCCTGGTCTCCGAGTCGCTGATCCCGCTGGTCTTTACCATCGGCACCGCCTCGGCCATGCAGGTCGGCCGCATCATCACTGCGCACGTTACGCACCAGGCGACATTCCCTATGTGGGATCCCCTGATGTTTTTGCCGTATGCCGCCGTGGCCGCCCACTACCTTGCCGCCCCGGTGTTTGGCTGGCCCGTGCACGCCGTGGACTCGGCCATGCTGTGGCTCAGCCTAGGCACGAGCGTGGGCGTCTACGGGGTTTTTGTTGCCGAGATCATCTCTGAAATCACGGGATACCTTGGTATCAACACGCTGACTATAAAAAATAAAAAGACCGACTAGAGGCGTACGTCCGTCCGTCCGTAGATACACTATACTAGATTACACATTTCAATGCTGTCTCTGAGCTGGCGCGGTGGTGCTGGGTCGTGGTTACCATGGTTCCCATATCACTACATTCAGTGTAATCTTACGGGTTTTGGTACTTATTCGGCAGAATCTGCCAATTTCACCCTCGATTTAGTAGCATCACTTTACTTTGTCAAATTACAGCACTTGCAGACCTAACGCATCTATGCATGGTAACTATGTCTCACAGACTGCAACTTATGAGTAGACAACCGATACTTCTATAGAAACGCATAGACAGTGGTAATCACAAGCACATCAAGATAACACACAAAATACAGGGATAACATGTACCCATACCTACATATGGAACGTTCAGGTAAATATTAAGAGCCAGCTCTGGCACAACGCCGCTGCAGGTGCCCTGCAGGGCACCTGCAGCAGCATGTGCAGCTGAGCGTGAACCACAAAAGTAGTCAAGGCAGCAGTATTGCAGGCATACACACTTACACACCAGCTAGCAATCATGTCAATGCTTCAGAAAATAACAGCAATATCTCGCAAACCGTACGCTGATGGCACCGCGTGGTTTGACCTAGCATACATCACGCCGCAGCTAATCATCACGTCGATGCCCACCACGGACTACTGGCGCAGCTGGTACCGCACGCCCGCGCACAACCTAGTGGAGTACCTCGACAGAGCACACGGCGACAATTGGCACGTATGGAACCTTCAGGAAGCAGACGAGAACGGTTACGACGACGACGTGTTCAAGGGCCATGTCTCGCGCTGGCCTGTGCCGGACCACTGCCCGCCACACTTTGTCGATCTCATCGCAATTGCCAATGAGATTGCGCAGTACGTGTCCGCTGCAGGCGACCGCGTGGCCGTAGTTCACTGCAAAGCCGGCAAGGGCCGCTCAGGCACAGTTGCCTGCGCCTTTCTGCAGCTGCACCACGGCATGAGCAGGGACCAGGCCACTGCGCGGTTCACCGAGAACAGAATGCGCGCCGGATTTGGCCATGGCGTATCGATTCCGAGCCAGCTGCGCTACCTTGGCTATATCGAAAAGTGGGCGGGGCTTGGCCGGCCGGACCTGACGACCGTAGCGAATGCTGCCGTGGAAATCAAGTCGATCGTGGTGCGCGGGGCCCGGTACCCGCACATAGAGGTCGACGTCGACGAGTCGCGCAGCATTCCGCTCATCCAGAGTGCATTCAATGCCGGCGCGGACGCCGACGACATTGAGGCCACGGCTGGTGCCGCCAGCGGGGGAGCCACCGGCCCTGGGTTCAGCTTTGCGCACATAGGCCAAGAATTGGGGCAACAACTTGGCACAGATGGATGCATTGGCAAAACTCTGTACAACAGCGGCCCCAGCGTCCCACACCACCGGTGGGACGTTGTGAGCAAGCAGAGCTCGTCGGGCGAGGGCCATGTGCTCATCTACTACCCGACCAGCGGCATTGCGCTATCGCCCGCCGATATCCGAGTAACATTGAGCAGTGCCAAGGTTGTCAAGGGCCTCGCTGTGACGCACGGCGTAGGGTCGGTGTGGTTCAACGCCGTGATGGAGGGACTGAGCGCCAACGTGTCAGTGGCTGGTGACGGCACGCCCTACGGACCGTGGAACCCGGCGCCCGGCGGGACCTCCGGAGATACGAGCGCTACAGGATTCTTTTCAGTGGGCTGGAAGGCCCTGGACGGCGTGGCTGGTACCTGGATCAAGGGCACTCCGCTGTTCGACTCCGTCGAGGTGTACTACAAACTGAGCGAACCAGCGGCGTCGCGGCTCCACACGCTAGCGCGCACCAGCTCACAGCAGTAATTTGCTTCCGGCATTGCAGGTATGAGATGGTCCACGCAAGATTATCCTTGCAGCGGAGCATGGCTGCAGCCATATTGCAGAACGATCCGCCTCACGGCCCCCACCTCAAAATCGCATGCTGCCCAACCCACTTTGGTGGTCTGGCGAGCTATCGCGCGGTTTCGCGCTTACATGAGATGAGTTGACGCGCGCGTGCCAAGCGTGCCCTGCAGCGCAGACCAACGCGCGCACCGGCCGCGCACCCGGCACTACGCAGGCAGGGCAGGGACCGGTCGAGACAAGGAACGGGGAGCTCTAGCGCCAGATCGCTGGCGCAGCGAGCACTGGCTCGCATAACGGCTACGAAGGATTGAAATAGTGCATTCATATACATATCTAGAGATATCTGTGCGAGATGCGGGCGCGGCGTTCTTCCAAGACCTTGTCGTTTACATCCAGCAGAGACCCCCAGCCTGAGACATCTTTCTCATCCTGACTTCTTCCACCCCACCACGCTTGCATCTGCTTTCCGCCGGCCCGCGCCAATGAACGACACGGTCAACTCGACGTTTGGCAGGCTGAGCCTCGACCCGACGGCCGGGGCGAAAGCACACAATGGTGGCCCGCCAGCCCGGCCCGCGGACTCTGCCGGGCAGGGTGGGTCCGCCGACGCCAGCGGTGCGACCCGCGCGAGCGACGGCGTTAGCGACAGCCCAGAGAGCATTATGAGCAAGAGATCGAGCACAGACACCCTCAAAAGCGTCCAGGTGGCTGCACAGGCGCCCTCTCCGCCGCGGACGACGTTCGACACGTTTTTCGACGCCAGCCCTGGCCCGGCCGCTGGCCCTGAGAGGAGCCCTGCGCCCCACACGGGCGCGGGAGTGGGAGCGGGAGCGACCACAGCTGGCGCGAGAGGCCTGCGCGGTATGGTGCGTCCTCAATCACGGGCCGCGTCCTCCGCGGGGCGCGGCGCGAGCAACGGCAGTGGCAGCAGCGGCGGCGGGCTGCTAGAGTTTGAACTGCCGGTGAGCCGGCCCGCTGGCCGGCCGGCCAGCTCTAATGGCTTCCGAAGAGGCTCGGGCAATGACTCGGACGGCGACGCAGCCGCAGCAGAGGGCGTGCGACAAGAAAGTGGCCGCGTCGAGGGTATGGAGAATGAGATCTTCCAGCTCAAGCTCAAGATTACGCTGCTGGAGAAGAACTTAAAGCTCGGGGCCGACGCCAAGGAGCTGTACTCGCAGCTGACGACGGCGTATGCGGCCAACCGCGACCTCCAGCTCGAAAACGCGGAGTTGCGGCAGAAGCTCGATGCTGCAGCCAGCCAGCACCGCCGGGAGCTCGATTCGGAGGACCGCGCTCGCGCCGAGCGCGCCGCCGCCGTGGCCGCCGAGCGCGACGAACTCGCTGGTGAGGTCACAAAGCAGAACGAAATGTTGCAGACCTTCCTGGACGCACAGGAGGTCTACACGCAGATGCTCGACGACCTGCTGCAGCGGTTCGACAGCGAGCCGCACCTGCGCGAATTCTACAAGCCGGACCAGCCGCCTCTGCAGGTTGACGAAAAGCTTGCCGCAGCTGGTGAGGTGGTTGCGAAGCTTGTCAGCGCGCTGGAAGACGCACAGGACCACTATCAGACGTTTGAGCGTGATCTTGACGCGTACCTGGCCGAGCGCGAGGTCACCGAGGCGCGCCTTCAGAAACAGGACGACGTCCTGGGCCAGCTGGCTGCACTATTCCAGGGCGGCATCGACCAGCTACCACAGCAGGCCAACGATGTGATTGCCAATAACCGTGCTCTGGAAGCCCAGCTTGGCGAGCATGTGCGTCAGAAACAGACTATGGCCGGTGAGATGGAAGCGCTGCGGCAGAAGGCGCACCTCGACGTGCATGCCCAGCTGGCTGAGGCTAACGACATGACTGTTCAGCTTCGGGCTGAAAACAAAAAGCTCGTAGATGCTGTTGCTAAGACGAGTGCAAAGAGCTATGAGATTACTAGACAATTCTTCCGCAGGCTCACGGCCCACATGGGTCCCGAGTGGGGCGACCAGAACGACCAGCGGCTCCGCGACATTGTCGACGAAGCCAAGCGCACGTCGCGCAGCAAGCTTCCGTTGCTTGTAGAGCTGATGATGGAGTATGTGGACGATTTAGCATCCATTGCGCGCGCGGCTGAAACGCTGCCTGCGGAAAACACGGAGCTGGAGGAGAAGAACCGGCACCTCGAGGGTATCCTGACCCAAGAACTAACGAGGCTAGGCGCTGACAGCGTCCTTCTTGCGCGGTATCGCGACCTTGAAAACAGATTCAAGCTCGAGCAGGAAAAGCGTAAAAACGAATATATGGGTTACCAGCGCTCGCTACTGAATCTAAGTTTCCAGTGATCCCTGCATGCCCTGGCTGCCTGCGTGCGCGGGCCCAAGCTGTGCTAGCCTGCATAAGACTGTAGCTGGGAGCTGCTCAGACGCAGCTGAGACCTAGCTTGGTGGGACCAGGGCCGAGTTGGGACCTGAAATGCCTGGACTTGACTGACAAAGCTTGTTGTCGATGCCGAGGGCGAGCCCGATCAAATTCTGTCAATTCTGGACTGGAAAATAGAGCACGACGGCCTGCAAATCCCGATAAATGACGTCAATAGCTGACCCGCTAGCCAAGCCCGAATGGCCGGCAATGGAAAAGGGTCTCGACGAGCCCGTGGCTGCATTGCTTGCGTCTGCACTCGCCCCGCTGGGCTCGGTGGCCGACCCCAAGGATCTCCCTGACATGTTCCGGGACGTGCTCGTGGGCTTCAATTCTGTGATGGCGGGGCTCGAGGAACACATGGCTGGTACGCAGCGCGTCAAAGTGCTTTTTGTTTGCCGGTCGGACATACCTGCGATTCTGTCGCAGCCGCTGGCGCTCGCCAGCGCTGCTGGCCAGGTCGGCCTGGTTGCGCTGCCGCGGGGATCGAGGACGCGGCTCAGCGAGGCGGCGGGCCGCGATGCCGCCATCGTGGCCGTCCGGGCCAGCGAAAGTAACCCGCTCAAGCAGCTGCTGGGGCTTGTCGAAGGAATTGGCCCGGCCACATCGGCGTGGGCCTACGTGCCTGGCCGCGTTGTGCAGCGAAAACGGCCCGCTGGGCCCGCTGCGCCAGCCGGGCCTGCAGCAGGTGGAGGCGTACACAAGAATGGACCAGAGTCGCGGAAATGAGGCGTATATTCTTGTTTACTTTTTTTTTGTCAAGATTTATTTATTGCTAGAAAGAGATAATTTGTTCTTATTATAACATTTCCTTCCTCCACATATTCTCCCCTCGCGTGTGCTGGGTGCGCGCGCTGGGTGTTTAACAGGTGCTGTAGCGCTGTTTGCGTGTGGTGCCGGCCTGTCCAGCCTCGTCCCGCTCTTAAGCTCTTAAGCTGGTCGCGCACGATCCACGCGCGGCTTTGTCATGGAACCCTCAGGCACGCCCGGGCCGTCAACACCAGGGCCTGGCCGGCGGGCGATGGGCGCGCGGCTGGTGTGCGCGACACCGCGGCGCGGGCACGCGGTCGTAAACTACTCGCTGGGCGAGCGAATTGGCAAGGGCGCGTCCGCGTCCGTGTACAAGGCGATCGACCTCAAAACAGGCGCGGTCGTCGCCATCAAGCAGATGGCCACGCATCAGCTGTCGTCGGTCGACACCGTCATGAGCGAGATCGAGCTGCTTCAGGTCCTCGAGCACCCGAACATCGTCAAATACCTGGGCTTCATGAGCACGGACGCCACGCTCAGCATCGTCCTCGAGTACTGCGAAAACGGCTCGCTCGCCGCCATCTGCAACCGCTTCGGCGTCTTCCCGGAAACCCTGGTCGCCATGTATATGGACCAGGTGCTGCAGGGCCTCCAGTATCTCCACAACCAGGGCACCATCCACCGCGACGTCAAGGGTGCCAACATCCTCACCACCAAGGACGGCGTGGCCAAGCTCGCGGACTTTGGCGTCGCCACCACGGCGGTGCGCCTCGCGAACGACGGCGCCGCCACGGGCATCACAGGCACCCCGCACTGGATGGCCCCGGAGATCGTGCTTCTCCAGGAGCCCACGACCGCCTGCGACATCTGGAGCCTGGCCTGCACCGTCATCGAGCTGTGCACGGGAGGCCCGCCCTACGCGAACCTGGCAGACGTGCCGGCCATGTACGCAACAGTTCAGAACGACATGCCGCCGCTGCCTGCCGATGCCAGCGGCAGGCTCCGTGATTTCCTCACGCTGTGCTTTCAAAAAGACCCGAACCTGCGCGTCTCCGCTGAGCAGCTCGTGAACCATTCCTGGATCCGCAAGTATAATGCTGGCAGCGCGGCAGCAGCGCCCTCAGTCGCCGATGCCGCCACTACTGTGCAGCGCTGGAATTCTCCCCAGCGCCGCAAGATGCTGCAAGTTCCCTCGCAACTAGACCTCCGAGAAACCTACCGGCAACTGGACGTGTCCAATCTCGACATACCAGTCATCCCCCAACAAGCGTCCTGTCGCAAAACAAAACCCCGGGGGCTCTTGGCCTACGTCGAAGATGGCGACGATTTCGATATAGGCTTCGGAGAGGCCGCGGCAGCTGGGTCAGGGACCTCGTCTTCGCATGGACCTGTAGCGTCCGTTGAACGCGCTATTAGCGACCAGGCGCCTTCTCCAGAAACTCCGGAGGACCCAGATGCTATGAGTTCCGTCCGACGCGCTGGCGTTGGACTAGATGTGCCAACGGTTTTCAAGCAAGGAAGGGCGCAATATGCCAGCGCAGCCAGGTCAGTTCCCGAAGTCGACTCTGGAATACGACTGCTGCCTTCAAATGTGGGCTCTAGAGCCATGGCTGTCCCAGAGGACGAAGATGATTTTGATGAGTTTGCAGACCAAATTGACAAAATTAAGTTATCGGCGCCGTCTAAACCAGCGGCTTCCCCAGATAAAACGCTTGGAGACGAATTGGATCCATTTGAAGGTGTCGAGGATCTCATGGATAGAGCGCCCCACGAAAGAGTGGTCGCTGCGCATGATGAAACTGTGAAATTGCTCACGGCCATTGCTATGAATTCAAGCTCTGCGTGCGTGCTGGAAGATGTTTATACGCGGCTATGTGAGCTCGTGGTTGCCGAACCCTCCATTAAAAAGATTCTTGTTCAAAATAAGATCCTCACAGATGCCCTACCGGCCGCAACCGCTAACAATTCACTTGCAGAGTCGGTGCTTGACCTTCTGTTACTATTAGTTGATGGCGATAGTTCAATGTTGGAGACGTTCAGTCTAAGCGATGGCCTGAGTGTGGTCATTGAACTTACCGCAAGCCAGCCTTTGCGCTGCATCATCTTGCTGAATGAATTTACTAAAAGTTACTCATTTGGAGCCAGACTGCTAATGTCGCGCAAGGAACTGATCGTATTTCTATGCAAATGCATCGAGGTCGGGAGCTCATCAGAACTCCAAGGGAGTTTGGCAGACGAGGAGGCGGGAATCATACTGGCTCGTGCTGCTGAGTGCATTGTTACCATTTTCACCGAATTTGGGCCGCGCAAGAGGGCTGACTTGTGGTATATCTTTGGGAAAATTTCCCTTTTTGAGCTTGTTGTGAAGGCCCTGGATGTTAATCCTGTCCATCCAGCTCTGCCTTACTTGTACACCTTGGTTACGTCCTTTTCGAAAACTATGCCAGAGCTGGTGGCAGAGTTTACCTCGAGACGCTCACTGCGACTCCTTATGAGAGCATATCGTCACTTGCCCGTCGAATCATCGTTTCGCACGGCGATTCTTCACTTTTACAAGGATGTTTCTACGATCGCGCAAGTTCTTGATACGATGGAGCGGGGAAGCTTGGGTCCTTATTTCATTCACATTCTTCGAGATGCATATTCTGCAAAGGGGCCAGATCTGCACTCGGTTGCCGCTTCCTTACTTCCCCTATTCCATAACTCCTGCAGGTTATCGTTGACGAGACAGGCAGAGGCGGCCAAGTGGGGCCTTATCCCTTTGCTTCAAGAGACGTCGCAGATAGAGCCTGGTCTGAAGGAGTTCTCAATTCCTGTGCTGTGTGCCATGGCGCACAATAGTGAATGCTGGGGTGTCTTGTGGAAGTGCAATGTATTGGAGACTCTTGTGAGCCTTATCAACGAGCGCGGCTGGGAAGCCCCGGCCACGGCAGCGATTACAGCTTGGATCGTACGGCAGCCGTCCAGAGTACTCCCCAAGTTTGTTGAGCTAAATGGACTGGATTCACTGCTTGATACGATCCGCTCCAGTAGAAATGAGACCTTTGCTGCTATTGTCACCTCATTTTCGACGATTATGGAGTCGTCGACGGGACTGGAGTCGATGGTGCCTGCAAAAAGACTGTTTTCCAGCCTTTTCGAGCAAATAAAGCGGAATCAGACTAGCACTACTCTTGTGAAGATGCTTCAAATTACTAGGAAAGTACTGAGTTTACAAGCCGGTGCGTATTCTGAGTTTGAGAATTCTGGACTTGCTGCAGTAGTCGCAAGCATTGAACATCGGCCCGACCTGCCAATCATTAGCCGGCGCTTGGCAAAGCAGATTAGAAGGAGTTCCTGGCGCAATGGTGAAGAAGCCAAGCCGGAAAATGCTTGAATTGGTTCTGACTGGCTATTTATTAGGCTCCTTTGAGCCTGTATATAATTATTTATTGCTATATGATTAGCTGTAGACTTCTGACGCATTTCATCACTTTCTTTCCTGGATAAATCGGGGGAGCTGCCCACTTTAACGCATGGCTGCGGGTCCAGCAGTAGCCACTGGGCTTAGGCTTCATACTTGAAACTGGGTTTTCCTATGCGTTGGCGACGCCCCGGCAAGCAGGCCGTTGAAGTGGCTGCGCGTGGGTTAGGAGGTAGGCTTGAGATATGTTAAAACCGTCGGAATTAAGTAAAAGTACATTTATAAAGCTCTAAGATAGATCTTATGAGGATAAATATGTAGAAATACTTGAATATTGTATTTTTAGAGCTTATGACCAAGAAGAACGTGGTGTATTGTATCTGCTTTCGCGCAGGCGAGAAACTAAGCTACGGATCAGAAATTTTCGAGAAATGTTCGATTTATAGTGATGACAGGCTCTAAATCTATTAATGATTCCAAATTCAATATTGTTTTCTGGATGAAGCTCCATTATGGGGTGTATTTTGATGTCCGATACCACTAGGACTCTGTCCTTGCATATTTGTGCATAATTGAGTGCACAGGCCATTGGCCGTTTCCTTATTAGGCTGCAATCGTGCATATAGCTTGCAGCTCCATATATTCAGCAGCTCAGGGAAAAGATATAGCTGTACGGCACCGGTAGCATACTTTGAAGAACTCAATGGGAATTTTAGCTTATAACCCTGCGGTATTCGGGACATTCAGCTTGCTTGGGCTGCTGCTGCAGGTCCCAGTTATAATTGCGTATTCTCGGGGAAAAGAACCCAATGTTCCCGTTGTAATACTATCTTTCTGGCTGTTCTATGCCTGTTTAAGGGGATTAATTGCAGCTATTGCCTGGACTACTGATGATCCTAGTCTGTGGTGGGAAGGTAAGGTGTGGTGCGACATTGACGTTCGTCTACAAGCCGCAGCTGGAACTGGGATCCTACTGGCACAATTTGCAATTAATGTCCAGTTGTTGAAGCTGTTCAGATACAGGACTAAAAGGAAGTCTCCTAGGCAGATGAGGGTACAGACTATTATAGATCTACTGATATGTCTCACCTTGCCCGTCATAACATTCGCCATGCACACATTCTTCATGACGAGCCGGTTCTATATTGTGCAGTACCAAGGATGCCAGTTTAAGGCTACTTTGAACGCAGGAGAAATCACTATTGAGGAAGTGCCCGTTCCTATACTGGGCATTACATCGTTTGTCATGACCGTGGTTGCGATTATACTGGCAGTTAAGCGGGGTCGACGAGCCACGCTCGAGAGCGTGTCATATATTCCGAGCATGGACAAGGGATACTTCATCCGTATTTTCACTTTCATTTTCATCGTTGCTTTGGTCGTCCCGCCACTGACTCTTTATGCATTCGTCTCCAACATGAACTCGGTCACAACCACGGGCGTTGAACCATTTCCGTGGATGCATGGAAAGCCCCAGGACTACGACGTGATCACCACTGAAACCTATGAGCAGGGTGAATACGACCCATCTTCTACGTCAAATTCGGTCATGTTCATTGTACAGATAGTTCTTGCTTATTTCATGTTCGTCTGTTACGGAACTGGAACAGTTGCAGTGGCGTTGTACAAAGACGTTGGTAGAGCGTCGGGCCTTACCAAATTGGTGAAGAAAATCTATCCAGGACATACTGACGATGACGAACTTGATATGAGCGTTTGGCCAGAATCGCCGGTATCTCTCGAGTTTAAGAACGATGCAGCAATGGCAGTCACCCACACAAGCACCAATGACGAATACCCCAAGAGCTCTGACTTTGAACATGCGAGGTGGCCGCGGGCGAATATATTGGGTGGCCGATTATTTGTGAAAGGCTCCTGATGCACTCGTATCTTCCATATATGGTATGTAAAAGAAACTCTTTGGTCATTCATTAAATATTTTACGGATTTTAGTGTCAACTCACTGACATATATGCCGTTAGTTGAGCGAGAGGTCTTCAAGATCATCAAGCAGCTCGCTGACATCGATGATAGGACCCTCCTCGTCTTCGTCATGCTCTTGCTGCATTTGATTCGCAGCTTGGGGATCTTTGTAAAGGTTGATGGTCCCGCGAAGCTCTTGATCTTCCTCCAGTTCTTGCAAGAACATTTCATAATCGTTTTCCACCTTGTCCGATTGGCTCTTGTCAAGATCCATGTTGTGCTCTTTGGCCATACGGCGAAGCTTCCAGCTCCGATTTCGTGTCTTACGGCGGCCAGGATAAATCTTCTTGACTAACACCACATCTGGACGCCCAGAAGCAGGTATCTGATCCCACAGCTCATTGTTGAAGTTCGAATTTGCGAGATAATAGCCAAGCACAGAGTCGCCTGGATGAAGAATAGCACCGAGGTGGGAACGGACACTGAAAGTTTCACTCATGTCGTTTGCCCGGGATACGGTAACGTCAGACAGCACATAGCGTCCATGCATGGGGCCCAGAGGCTCTGAATCAAGGACAATGAATTCACTGAGCTCAGATTGTGACGCTACGGCTGGGAAAGGGTCTCTCCAATAGACATTTCCTGGCAGCTCTACTAACTGCAGAGTGTTGAAATCAATAAACTTGAGAGCGCTTGTGATTCGGTCGCACAGAACAACGCGGGAAACGCCCGACATCTTTTGCGCCAGATAGCTGGGAAGGACAACGAGATCGTCGCGGGAGATCGGGGCAATCTCTACAGAGTAGGTGAATTTGTACTGACTGGAGCCTGTATGCGTGTCAGTAGAGATCAATTGCTCAGATCGTTTAGTGCGTATGGGGGCCACACTGGAGAGAAAGTCGACAAATTTAATGGCGTGGCCCGGCTGGGCAAAGAAGAAGTCAATACCAGCCCGCGATTCCTGAATTGAGACTGTATCAAGGTGGGCATTATGCTTCATGATTAGCTGTTCAAGATAGAAAAAGGTCCTCTTGTGCTTGACCTTTTGACGAACCTGCACACTGGCTCGCCATGTGTGGACAGTGAAAGATTTGGCACAGTCTGGGCATTGGGTGGCAAGCACAGTGTACTCTACCTCAAAGCTTTCCTGCAGAATTACGCCTGGTTGAGCTTCGCCTTGTACTGTGACCTTGATTCTGATGCGCCTGCTATGCGGTTCTGTCCATACAAATTGCGCATCGACAAGACGTACTTTATTCAACCCATTGAGCCGCTTGAGCAGAATAGCCAGAAGCTCTCGAGATTCAGGTGCCGCACTGACCCATGTAGTGGGAGGCATAAGAAAACGCTCGCAATTTCGGCAGAATTGGACATTCGCTTCTCTTGCTACCTCCGCCGTGATATTCGAGGTGAGTTTGATACAGTTCATGCACATTGTCAGGCCCGTTGTACCATCAATGGGCTCACCACAGTTGTAGCAGGCAACGGTTGCTGGTCGGTAAAGCCCCAGATCCGTTGGAATACCTAACGAACTCATGGTAAAAATGTTAACTTTCCGGGTATCAGTGTGTTATGCAGATAGTCCTCGATCCAAAAAAATTATCCTAATCTGGGTTAGGACAGCGGCGCTTTGCAGCTCTGGAAGAAACCTTACCTGTAACTGTGCCTGGCGAAGCTGACGCACCAACCGTAGGCACGAGCGAGCTTAGTGCGGGAGATTGGTCACGTGAGACATACTTTTGCAGGCGCCATCGCCAACGAGCAGCGGTTAGATTACGCGCTGGCGTTCACGTCCCCTGCCAAGACAAGCTAGAAAAATTCTGGGCATCTGATCAGATACAATTGCATAATTGCCTAATTTGTGGCTATTGTCAAAGCCGCTTGTACCTCTTCTTGGGCCGAGGAACCAAGTTAGTTTATTAAGGCTCCAGGGGTGGCCCATTAAGCTCTGCGACCCTCCCTCGTCCCTCTCTTACTCATACATCCCACGCTGTGCTCTATCCGCCATGGATAGCAGTGTGGCCGAAAGGCTCAGTTCGCTAGCCTCCAAGACGGATGCATTCGCCAAGCTTGATCCAACGCAGCTCTCGCAGCGCGATATCACAACTTCCCAGATGGCGCCCATTTTGGGCCTCGTGACGGCTCGTCCAGATGTGCAAGTTGTCGCGTTGGCTCGGACCCTCGCAGCAAAGTCTTCCAAAGTGCGCTGGTCGCAGGTATTCGAGCTTCTGGACACTTCACCAGGTGAGTTTTCGCTTGTTCTAAGCTCACCGGAGTCCATCGTAGCCCTATTTGCATTTCTCGGCGCTATTGGCTCCGCCTCTGTTCACGCTCTTTTGGCCCGGAAGTGGAAAACATTGTCTCTGCAGAACTCACTGCTCTCGGGAATCATGTCAGTACACCAGCAACAATTGCGGTTGTCGAGCTATAGCGTTGAAAAGATTGTGAGCGATGGCCCCCTCGTCATGCATCCTCTCAACTTCGTTCCCGTGATTCACCTGGCGCTGGATGCCGTGGTTCGGGAGCCGCCGTCAGATATCACCGCAAAGTCTTTCCTCGACGGTCATGTAAAGGTTGTCCCCGAGCTTTTCCTTCTCGGAGGCGTAACGATCCCAGATCCGTGGCCGCCAGTGCTGGAGCGGATTCTCGTCAACCTTTACGCTCTCTATTTCAGCGAGATCGCGGACCCCGGGTCCCTGGTTTTGGCTCGGCTGGCCGCGCTCAACCCAGGTTTTATGTTTATCGCAAGCCTTGATCTGTATGCTCGTGACGCATCACAAATGGATCGGATTGCTTTGGCTGCCCATTCGGTGCGGCTGCTTGAGACCTGGCTTGAACAGGCGCCAAAATCTGGCTATGCATTCACTCTTGAGCTCATTGCTGCAGCTGACCGCCTTGGTCTTGCCTCAGCACGTAGCCTTCTTGTTGCAAAGTTTGTCACTGGCGGTACGGATGCCATAATTGCGCTTCTTGACTTCATGGAGATCAAAATCGCGGCTGTGACAGCAGTGCCTGCAGGTACCGCCCCTCCCCCAGAGGCTAACGTGCTATCATTGCGAACTGTTGCGGCATTTGAGACGTTGACATCTAGCATTGATGTGCCTCCTGACCGGATGGAACAACTTAAAAGCATCCAGATCCAATGTCTACAGAGCTACCCCCGCTTGATCAACTTTGGCCAGGGCCACGATGACGCCATCCTTGCGAATAATGATTTGCCGACATTCCCAACCGACGTTGAGCAGGAGATGAAAATGTGGTTTCAGCGCATGTACGAGCAACAGATCGAGATTCGAGACGTCATATCTCTGCTTGAGCGGCTTAAAGAAAGCGATGAGCCTCGCGACCAGGACCTCTTTGCTTGCATGACCCACTCACTTTTCGACGAATACCGATTCTTCCCAGAGTATCCTGTAAATGCCCTGGCTACGACGGCTGTGCTTTTTGGTTCTTTGATTCGTTTTCGACTCATTGATAACATCCCGTTATCAATTGCTTTGCGCTTCATCCTAGAAAGTCTGAGCCAACCAGTAGAAACTAATATGTTTCGATTCGGTCTGCAGGCTCTGTTTGAGCTTCGTCAACGGCTACCGGAGTTCCCAAAATACTGCTCAGTACTTTTGACAATCCCAGGGCTGATGAGCCAGCAACAGTTTTACCAACAAATCCGTGATATCGTATACCCAGCGAGCTCGCTCGAGCTTGCTGCACAAGATAACGCATTTGTGTCTGTGAACGCCGATATGAGCAGTTTGACTAGCTGGTCGGAGCAGCCCAGTGACCAGATTAAAGATAAGGTCTTGTTTGTGGTTAATAACCTGAGCCCGCACAACGTCAAGAGCAAGTCCAAAGAGCTAGTGGGAATGCTAGACCAGAGATTTTACGGGTGGTTTGCACAGTACATTGTTGGCGAACGAGCGATTGCTGAACCTAACTATCACGGCCTCTACATTGCGATGCTTATGTCTATCAACTCTCAGAACCTGTTGACTCACTGTTGCTATGTTCTCTACTTGCATGTCATCCGGGTCCTTAACGACAAGGATATCCTTTCACAAGAGAATAGGACGGAGTTGAAGAATCTTGGTATGTTTTTGGGCAGTCTGCTGCTCGGAAATAACAAACCAATATTGCACGACAATATCAACTTCAAGCTTCTCTTGGCTGAGGCTGTGAGTCAAGAGAAATTGCCTGCTATTCTGCCATTTGTTTGCAAAACGTTAGAAAAGGCTGCCAACTCTATCATTTTTGCTCCCCCTAATGCGTGGACCATGGGAATTCTCGCTGTTCTGAGCGAACTGTACACATACGGCTCACTTAAGCTGAATCTCAAGTTCGAAATTGAGGTTCTTGGAAATGCGTTGGGATTGACCGTTGAAAAGATTGAGCCTTCTGTCTTTATTCGCAATAGTGAGGCAGTGCAGCTGGAACGCGAAATGAGCAATCTCCATGTGGATGAACCTCCAGTTCTGGCTGATGCTATCAGCCCTCAAGGGGCATTACCAGCTTCTCAGCCGGCGGGTACACCCGTGGCTGCGTCAGCTGTTCCAGGCGCACCTTCTGCAGCTGTTTCAGCCTCATTTAGCGAAGGCGTAGCTGGTGGAATGCAGCTTATTGGGTCCACGGACTTTGTTACGCACCCTGGGCTCAACCGTCTGTTGGAGGCCGCGATTTCACGAACTATCCAGGAGGTCTTGTTGCCAGTTGTTGACAGATCTGCGTCTATCGCTTGCTATACGACCAAAGAGCTCGTTACCAAGGATTTCGCCATGGAACCAGATGAACAGAAACTGCGGGCGGCGGCCCATAGCCTGGCGTCCACATTATCAATGTCGATGTCTTTAGTCACTGCCCGCGACTCTTTTGTGGAATCGTTGATTTCGAATTTGAGAGCCTTGATGGTAGCAAATGGCTATGGTGATCATACTGTGCTTATGGAGCAAGCACCCGTGGCTGCTCGTGATAATGTGGATGTTATAATTCCTATGGTTGAATCGGCAGCAAGGGAGAAAGCCATTGCAGAAATCGATGAAGCGCTCTTGCAATCCTATAATAACCGACAGCAGTATCGCCAAACAGTCGCGAATGCTCCCCGAAGCGATCATACTTTTTCGGAGCAACCCGTGTCCGCTTATTCGTCTATACTACCTGATCCTTTGGCATTGCGACCTGGGGGCTTGCTACCACAGCAGGTGTCACTCTATGATGACCTGGCTGTATCGGGAGAGTCTGTCGCACTGGATACGTCTGCTGGCACTCCTCACCAAGTTCTGGAGCGTGCGGTTCATCAGTTACAATCTTGGATTGATACCTTACAGAGCTTGATTGCTGAGGCCACTGAGGCCTCCATGTCTCAATTGAAGCCAGACGGTAAAATTCTTGGATTGGTGTCTCAAATCCTGTCTGTGGCTGCCCGAACCACTTTCCGCGATGAAGTCATCCTAAAAACTGCCCAGATACTGGTTTCAAAAATGTTTTCTAATAGTATGTCAGAAGTGGGCCGCGAAGTTATGAGCTACTTGCTAGGCAAGTTCTGCGAGCTAAGCTCTGTTACTTCTAAGGAGGTCGTCTTGTGGCTGATCTACTCGGATGATGAGCGGAAATGCAATGTTCAGGTCATGGGTTCTTTGATCAAGTCCCGGCTGGTTTCAGCGACTGAGATCGATGTTAATTTGGCTAAGGATATCCTTGCACACATTCCTGGTGCCATCAATTTTGCTGCTGGCCTTATTCTGGATTCAGTACTTGGGCCCTCGCCTTACAGTCTTCGCACGGAGTTCACTGGGAGCTTGGAAGCAATGGAGGTCCTGTCTCGTGAAGATCCTCCGAATACCACTGCCAAAAATGTCCTGGCTGCTCTCCGCAAGTCTCGTGGCGAAGGGTGGAAGGTGCTTGCAGATGGAGGGACGGCTAGTGGAGGAGCAAGGCCCAATTCAAATACAATTGCCAAGCATAACGAGACACTGAAAAATAAGATGGGCTACGTTTTTGCTGAATGGACAAGGTTGGTACAGCATCCCCGAAGCAGCGAGCGTTCCTTGCACATATTTGTGTACGGGCTTGCTGAGCAGAGCCTGCTGTCGCACACAGAGCCTTTGTACACTCTGGTGAAAACTGCTCTTGAAGCATCTGTTGAAAGCTTTGAGCAGTCGGTAGAAAATGACCTACCTATTTCCGAAGCGGTCATTGGCGTTGATGCTCTCGCAAAGCTAATCGTGACAATTTTGCAAACCTCCGACAAAATGCCGTTGGACGTGCGCCTTCAGTACTCACAGGGCGTCTTTATGTTGCTGGCTCTTGTGCTTGCACGCGGCCATGAGTCGAGCACGGATTTCAATGCAAACCCTTATTTCCGTCTGTGGTCAACTCTGCTCTTGCGTATTTCAGAGGCCGATGATGGCTCCGAGTTTTGGGAAGAACTGCTGCTCCAAGTCGGTCAGGTTTTCGAAACTTTGCAGCCTATCGCATTCCCTGGATTCACTGCTTCCTGGATTACACTGATAAGCCACCGCCATTTCATGCCAAGACTATTGTCACTCGAGGGTAACAAAGGTTGGCAAGTGATGACCCAGCTGCTCGAGTTACTCATGCGCTTTTTGAGTATATACGCTGATGGTAAAGAGCTGAGCGCGTCAATGGCGGTGACGTATAAGGGAGTTGTGCGCATTTTTATGGTAATCCTGCACGATTTCCCCGATTATTTTGTCTCATCCGAATGGAGCTTGGTCAGTGTTATCCCTACGAGCTTTGTTCAGCTCCGGAATCTTGTGCTTTCGGCCTTTCCATCTGATGTAGAGGTTCCAAACCCACTAGTTGCGCCAGACTCGCTCAATGTTGACTTTGACAGCAAGCCACCATTCGAGGCTGCTGCGATTACGGAATTTTTCACGAAAGCAAAGATTTTGAAGTCGATAGATCAAGCTCTGCAATCACGCCCTGGAGCAATGACGCCCCAGATTGCGAATAGCATTTCGTCTGCGTTGACTTTGAGCACTCGCAAGCGGGAGTCGGGCTTCGAGTTTGATAGCGTTGGGGTGTCTGTACCGGGCTATAACGCCTTGGCTATATATGTGGCATCTACGGTTCGCTATAATGAGGGACGTTACGAGGAGGACAGCTCGCAGGCGATGCTGTTCTTGCGACTCCTCAGCACGCTGAATGCGGAGGCTCGATATGTGGCGATTTCGGCTATGGTAAACCAGCTGCGCTACCCGAATCTGCACACGTTCTTCTTCAGCAACCTAATTTTATCGGTGTTCACTCCGTTTGCTGCCCCCATTCTTAAGGACGGCGTTGGCGACGTGAGGGATATCATTGTTCGCGTGCTTCTGGAGCGTATCATCAGCAATCGTCCGCATCCTTGGGGGTTAATGTCGACGTTTTCGCAACTGTTGAGCGACAAGAAGTACAGGTTCTGGGAACTTCCGTTCCTGAAAACTGCCCCGGATATTGAGCAGACATTGACCAATCTGTTTCAGCACGTGAATCCGGGCCTAGCCAACTGAAGTGTATATTAAGCATATAGATACACGATAAAATAGTGCAACAGAAACGGAATGCGAGTGCCTTGGTAAGTGAGTTGACGAGCCAGGCATACTCTGCAGATAGTGCTTTTAATTATAAATCAATAAAAACATGTTCAGTTAAGCTAGCCAATGTACCGCAGTAGTGCATGCAGTTCGTGGGAGAGAGCTGATCTAGTATACTTGCTAGCGACGTGCTAGCCACAGCGCGATATCGCGGCTGCGCAGGTTAGTGAGGTGCATCAATATATAATGACTAAGCGAGGGTACCTCGTGCAGTATCGCCAGCATTGGGCGGCTCAGGTGGGATGGGATAATACCCACTTGCCTTATCTATCTTATTCACCGCGGCCGTCTTATCACAGTCCGCTTAAAAACAACACGTCTAGCAGGGTTCGCATGAACCACAGAGATGCGAGCTCAGCATGGCTTGACCAGTCGGCGCTGGTAGAGCCTGGTAGTCTCGGCCGGGACAGGCCGCCGCGAGGCTCGCCGTCGTACCGACGGAACCTGTATGACGGGCCCACCCCGCCCGCCCATCGCGTGGACCTGACGTCGGAGCTGCTGAGCGTGCGCGAGGAAAGTGCGATTTTGTCCTCGCGAGCCCTCAAGGAGGGCATGACTGGCGACGGGCTCGAGGGTGAGGACGAGAATGAGCCAGGAACTGGGAACCTCTCGTCGCTACAATTCCCAGCTCTCCAGGACGAGCAAGACCGCACTCTTGGCGACGCAAGCTTATTTGGCAGCTCTTGGCGACACTCCTTCAGCGCCGGCCAGCAAGGCACGGCTGACGAACAGTCTCCGTTAATCGAGCCACGCACTCACGTGCTTGCACCAGTGTTTAGCGGGAGGAGTGCGAGAAGCGGTAGGAGCGGCGACCTGGGCCAGCCTCCGTCGCATGTGCAGGAACATGCGGCTGCTAGACAGGGATCCGGCAAGCCCTCGCACTTCCGCCGAGCAATCACAGAAATATGGACAGACTTGACCCCGAAAAATGTCATAAAATACACCCCTTCGGTCATTCTGGGCACTCTGCTCAACATTCTTGACGGCCTATCCTATGGCATGATTCTTTTTCCTCTGGGCACGACCGTATTTGCGGGCTTGCAGTCTGCAGGGTTATCAATGTTCTACGTGAGCACCATAGTATCACAGTTGGTATTCAGCTTGGGCGCCTCCAAGTTCAAGGCTTGCATCGGCTCGGAAATGATCGAAGTCGTACCGTTTTTCCACTCGATTGCAAGGACGATAGCTGCGTCCATAGGAGAAGGTAACCCATCAGCTGTGCTCGCAACAACAATTACAGCCTTTGCGCTCTCGTCTGTTGTTACGGGCCTTGTCTTCTTCATTCTTGGCTACCTCAAACTTGGCGCCCTCGTAGGATTTTTCCCACGCCATATTTTGGTTGGCTGCATCGGTGGTGTGGGCTGGTTTCTTATTGCTACTGGTTTTGAAGTCAGTGCACGGCTTAATGGCGAGCTCGAGTACACCCTCGACATGCTCAAATTCCTGCTCCAACCGGCCGTTGCTGCCAAGTGGGGGTCATGCTTGGCCCTAGCAGTAGCATTACTTGTTGCCGAACGAAAGATTCACCATGCGCTGATCGTTCCTGGAAGTCTAATCGCTACTTTTGTACTCTTCTATGTGTTCGTGAAGTTCATCCCCGCCCTTTCCTTTGAACAACTGAGAGCAAACGGTTGGATGTTTCAGGCTCAAAGTAGTGATGAACCTTGGTACTATTTTTATGAGCTGTACCAGTTTGATCAAGTTTCCTGGCCGCAAATTCTTGAGACAATTCCTGCTATGCTGGCACTCACGTTCTTCGGTCTCATTCATGTGCCGATCAATATTCCAGCGCTCGCGGCAGCGACGAAAGATGATAATGTAAATGTCAATCAAGAGCTCATTGCCCATGGGATCTCGAATACGCTCAGTGGACTTGTCGGGAGTATCCAAAACTACCTCGTTTACACCAACTCGGTACTGTTTATAAAAAGCGGCGCAGACTCAAAACTTACAGGTATCATGCTGGCCATTGCCACAGCTGGCGTGATGGTTGCTGGCCCCGTGGTTATTGGTTATATCCCGGTGATCGTTGTTGCCTCGCTTATTTTCATGATGGGATTCGACCTCATGGGCGAAGCACTAGTGGATACTTGGGGAAAAGTGTCTAATTCAGAATATCTCACCATCGTGGCCATTGTGGTTGTCATGGGAGGATATGACTTTGTGATCGGCATTTTGGTGGGCATAGTTTTGGCTTGCTTGTCTTTTGTCATAACAAGTGCTTCTCAAAGTCCCATCAGCGCGACTTTCACTGGAGATACTGCCACGTCTACTGTTATCCGACATCCTCGCTTGCAAAAGTTTCTGGCTAACGTGGGTACTCAGCTTTACATCATAAAGCTGCGTGGGGCGTTATTTTTTGGGACCAACGTGAGCATCGAGACTGTTATCAAAAAGATTCTTGACGATCCGAACAGCCATATTAAGTACGTGATACTGGATCTCGAACATGTAACGAACATTGATGTGAGCTCTGCTGATGCATTCGCTCGCATAAAGCGGCTCCTTGAAGCTAAGCATATCTTCATGATTTTGTCAGGTGCTGATCACGCTGGATCAAAGGTCCGCGGGCTAAGGGCTGTAGACCTTGTTCAAGACAATGACAACAACCAAGTTAAGGAACAAGTCCGACTATTTCCTGACTTGAATACCGCGTTAGAGTTTTGCGAAAACCAATTGCTTGCCCAATATTATCGACATCGGGCTATGCAGATGCCGAAGCGCAAAAGCTTCACAGATGGCCAAGCCACTGGGAAAGTTTCGAGCTATCCTTATGGTACGCCTACGGAAATATCTGGGCTGACTGCCCCGCGACCCGCGCAGCGCAAGGCCAGCCAACCTGGCATGGGAAGTATTAGTGCCTACGGTGCCACACCTCGGGGAAATTCCTTGCGAATTGCGGCGCAAAGTACTGTCAATGAAGATATCAAGGCTGTCTCGAAATGGACGAAATTTCAACAACCAATGCCACTGCTGATGCAGGTGGTCGATGGAATCTCTGATAAAGATCCCGATTTTTGGTTCAAGCTTGTTCCTTTCTTCGAAAAGGTGACCGCCCTGGCAAATGAGAAGGTTAGTGAACCTGGAAGCCCGGCCGGCTTTTACCTAGTTGAGAGCGGGGTGCTACAGGTGAATTTTACTGCGCACTATAACCTCGTGGAGACTGTTTTGGCAGGTACGACGTTCGGAGAGCTGCCTTTTTTCACTGACGGTCATACTCGGACGGTTGTCACCGCTGAAACCGACGTGATTCTGTGGAGGCTTTCGACGCAGAAGTTCGAGGCCCTCCTGCAAGAAAAGAATGGTCTGGAGATGCACACTGAGCTTCTTCGATTAAGTCTCTATCTTACCAGATCGCGCCTCAACACCATCACCTCGTTTATGCAAGTATTGGCCTCCTAAGTTAATTTATTCGTTACTGACAAGCCGTAAGGGGTTTGCTTGTAACAGCGGGTAATAATTATAAATAGTATCTTCATATGCATATGCCTTCGTGTAGACTGGTGCCTAACCGTGCTACTTGAAAAAATGGTACCAAAGGAGAGCTACCACGGCAATGAATACAGCAACCAAAGAGTTGCCAAACAGCCGGAGCCGGTTGTATCGCTTTTCCGACTTGTCACTCTCTCTCATGGTCTGAACGACATCTTCTAGTCGGATTTTATAAAGTGCCAGCTTTTCCCGAGCTTTGAGTAGCCGGGAGTGCATTTCATCAATATTCCTCTCTTTTTGACTCCATTCGTTGAGGCGTGACAAATTCTCTTCGAGATCGGCTTGTGTTGCGGAAACCTGCCTCTTGAAAAGCGCCACCACGTCCTGCGTCTTGTTCTGGACTGCGTCGAACGATGCAAGCTGTTGCTGGAATCCTGCCAGCGAGGTATGCAGTTTAGTCTCCAGTTCATCGAATTGGGGTACAATAGATGTCCTCAAATTGTCGCTAAACGAATTGATCTCGCTAAATAAACCACTGGACGATTCTGCTACAGCCTTAGCTGAGTGGGGGCGCGAAGCCTGCTGGTACCTGAACGCGGCCAACACAGGGTTCTGCCTGTTTGATGGCTTGGGCTGTGAATTCGTGTCTGCATGCCAATCGGCGTTCATAACTCGCGAGCTATCTATTATGATGCTACCAGTCCAAGCACTATCTTTGCCTGTCAAAGCTAGTGGTGCCAACTGGACACGTGATTACAGGTCGCGAGGTGGGTTGAACATAAAGCGGGGCTCAGGCTAGAACTTCAGGTAGCGTGGCTACAGAAGCGATTAGCAAAAAACGGTGTGTAAGATTGTCTAAAGAACATCTGATATGGTGAAGAAATAGCAGTGTCTAAATTCAGATCATCATACAAGCAAAAAAAAAAAAAAAACTGCGCTAGCCCGGAATCGAACCGGGGGCACATCGATGGCAACGACGTATTTTACCACTAAACCACTAGCGCCTCTTATAAGATGTAAAATGGGAATCTCTACCCAAGGCAAAACTGGTCATTCAGCTCTTTATCACATGATAACATTAATCCAAATTCGAACTTACACCAGGCGCTAGTGGTTTAGTGGTAAAATACGTCGTTGCCATCGATGTGCCCCCGGTTCGATTCCGGGCTAGCGCAGTTTCTTTTTTTTTGGCTTGATATTTTTCATCTTGCAGAATACCTGCACACGAATAAAACTTTTGCTGGAGTATAATGAGCGTTGGAATGGCTTGTTGAAAAAATTGTAGATGTTCACTGTTCTATGCAACCTATGTAATCTGTCGACCCTAGTTTGGGTGCATGTTTCTGAATAAAAAGAGATTGTACTTCACCAGCTAAACGACTCTTCATAGTATTCCACATAGTGATGGGTACTCGTCAAGTTGTTCGCCACGGCTCTACGCACACTATCATTAAGTCCACCAGGGCCACAGGCAAACACGGTGGTGCTACCTCGCGCATTCTGTATCTCCTCGGCCGCAATGAGGCCAGCATCCATCATGTGGTAGCGACGCACGATTGCGGTTTCATTCTCCGTAGGCTTCTTTTCAACCTCAGATCCTTGCGAGGACGCCTCAGTCGCAGGAGCATTGCCGATATACAAATTGATGTTGACCTTGCCAGACTGCAGCATGTGTTCGAACTCGTTCGCAAACCACTCAAGCGGTGACTCCGTCATGATACCCCAGTGTAGAGTGACAGTACCTGGAAGATTTCTCTTAATGATATTCTGAATGCAAGAATAAACAGCCGTAATTCCGACACCTCCAGCGAAGAATACATTGTTGTCGAACTTCTCGAACTTATAATTGACACCGTAGGGTCCATCGAGCCAAATGTAAGATTCAAATTGACCTCCATTGTTAGCACACTTTTCCATGGCACGGCGAGTCATACCATCCTTAACTCTCAAGTACAACTTCAGTTTCCCCTTCTCGTCCGGGGTTGTGCCTTCCATCAGAGAAAAGGGGTGTGACTCCCAGAAGAATGCTGGCTGAATCATATGAATGAACACATAAGAACCAGCAAAAGGCTTCCAAAATCTCGAGTACTTTATTGTAAGCGACAAAGTGTTCTGGTCTACAGCACGGACAAGTACCTTGGAGAATGGGTTCGAAATTACGACCCGTACAGCCCTTACAAACCTGTCGAACACCCACACAGCCCATATCGCGTAAAAGAACTCTAGGTCATCCTTGAGAAGCTTCAAATGCCAGTAACCTGCTACGATGAACACAATGGCCCCGATTATGTGGAGAAGGACGAACGCTTCGTAATTGAGACGGCGAATCCAGTGCACACCGACGGCCACCGTGAAGGCAGCCCCAAATATTCCTGTCACACCCCAGCGCCAATACGGCGTATGCCACATTTCACCATAACGCTCACCAGCCACACGCACCTTGGTGTATGCAGCCGCATGGATGATTAGATTCGAGAATGCCAGACGGCCAATCCACTTATGAAATACATTGAACGTATCGAGTGGCCAGCCAGTAATAAACAAAAGAAAATTGTTACGACCGCCGAGCAGAAAGATAAGTGGGAGCTGGAAAACAACCGAATATCCACTACGGGTAGCAATCGCCTTGGCGACTTGCCAACCCCACAGGTTATTAAAGTTCGGGTTGGGGGCGTGGTAAATGTTCAAATTCGTGAACACCATGCAGTAATTTACGACAGCATATCCTAGGACGATAAGGGAAATACCACGAGTAGGAAGATTGAACGTGAAGAAGCGCAGGAAGGTCGGGGTTGAGGAGTGCGAGAAGCCGGCGAGGGCAGGGAGCGAAATGTATTTGCGAGTGAACTTGTTCAATCTCGTATTGAAGAATGCACCTGCACCAGGTACTAGCCAGAAAAACCAGTAATAGATGCCACGCAACAGGAAAATTCCGGCCCAATAGCCCAATATACCGGCATCGTACCGATAAGCACGCTCCTCGGCTACTCCGTTATTGAAACCAGCAATATAGGACCACCAATAGTGTTGGTAGGGAAGAGCGAAAGCTTTACTCACTTTCTTTGGGTTCTTTGGAATAGAGACTTGGAGTTTAGAGGCTTGTTCGCTAATGTTCTTGAGGTAATCAGGGTTTTTGGTGATATTCTTATTGCCTTTGCACGTCTTGCTCAGAGACTTATGGGCAAGTTTCCGCGCATCCTCGATTGTTGCATTAGCTGCCAAGTCATCGATACAGCGGACAATAGATTTCAAAGATTCCTCGTTTTTACAAACGCATGCAGTCAGAGTCTTCTTCTTCTGGCCCTTGCATGCCGGCCATTTATACTCGGCATCAATCCAAGCAATACAGCCTGCGACCATGACGGCCGGGTCGTCAACTTTAATGTGCAGGGCCGACACAACGGCCGCCCACACCGAAAGCAGAATAACGGCAAACCTCATATCGCGAGGGACAGCTCCGAGCCGGGTACGAGAGGAATCCTGGGCTTATATTCTCAAACCAGGTCTCCGATGTGCGCCAATAAGACGCGGCACAACCGAATTTGTGGGATGCATGACCCTACATCTGGGATGCAGGATGCAGAGATCTACGTGATCGGCCGAAAAGATCTCAAAACAATCAGTTGTTACTGGCTTAGCACTGCAGAATAACCAGCACTGAGGCTCCATCGCACGCATCGTGCTGCGTTCTTCACAGCGGGTGGCTGCATCTTAGATCCGCTTCAGCTGGGCTATACTTTTCTCCAAGCAGGGCAGACGGGGTGTGGCATGGACCGTCGGTACATGCTAAGCCGCATCTGTAAGCCGTGGGGGGAGAATGGGGAGGGGGG